>JAUJPP010000011.1:9542994-9747206 GCA_030562195.1 Nipponacmea schrenckii
CATGGGAAACCGGGAAGTTTAGTTAGAGATTTCTGAATGTCCCCTGATCCGAAATAGATTTTAGGGGAGTTTATATTTATTAAAGACATTTTTTGGTCTATTTATTCTAAAAAAGTCATAGAGTATTTAGATTTCCGGTAGACCGGAGTGGAGTATAACAAAATGGAGGGATCCCGGGAAATCTAAATACTCTAATACTACTATTGGTCCAATGGATCGATGTCAGTTTCATCAGCTACTGACGGTGCATCAGAGTCGTCGTCCTCATTATCTGAATGGACGGACTCTAGGAGATTGTTTCTCTCAACCTGGGTATTTTTAGGACAATCTTTAGAGAGATGACCTTCCATCCACAACTATAGCATTTTTTGACTGGTTTCGGCTGACCTTCGTACTTAATGGTCAGTCGTACACCTTGTACTATAATTGTGGATGGGATTGGTTTCTTCAATTTCGGGGAAAAGATGAAACGTACCCCTTTATCCACCTGCGGAAATTCCCTCCACATAGCCCTTTTGATTGTGAGGGCTGTACAATATTGCTGCATATGAGTTAGTATATACTTGTTATCTAGCTCATACGGTGCTCCATATACAGCAATTCTGATGTCAGGGGCCCTGTTAAGAGACATCACCTTGTTGGCTCTTTTCAATTGGTACATGTTACCATTGAAAACGCCATTGTCTTCGAAAGAGAACCAATTTTCGAAGGCATTGACATCTGTTTCGTTTAAAAATGAAACCAAGAATATTGATCTACCAATATTCTGAAACCCCCTGATAGTATCCATAGGAGCCCCATTCTCCTGCATCATCCCTAACATATCAAGAGATTTAATGATGCAAGGTTCAATAGGACTCATGTGGACAGTATATTTCCTGTCTATCAGCGGTTTAGCCATGTTTTTGATATATTATGTTTTATACAATAAAAATTTTTCTTTTTTAAATTTTTTTGTGCATTAAATGCTTAAATGTAGTAAGGATGATGATTAAATCAACTCAATCTGGTGAAGAAATGACAAAGATGAAATTTAAAAAGGGAAAATAAATCTACATCCGGGACGCCATTTGCTTCACTGTTTACAAAGGAATTTTCGACAATGTATATCCATGTGCATCCGAGTAGTGGTAGAATTTCTCGGGAAGACACAAGGATAATCTTATAGATTGTGAAAATATCTATAAGAATGTGTAGTAAAACTACGCGAAAGTTTTAGCTATGAATAAAAATATCATGAAAATAGAGTGAAAATTATTCTATTTCCGGGAAACCATTTGCATTATTGTCGACTGACAAACTTAATCCAAGTGCATCCGAGATATGATGGTGTATCTCGGTTTGAAACTATGATAATCTAATAGATTATAAGCTTATCTATTAATAGGCACTTGAAAAACACCCGAAAGTTTGATATTTCGAGTGCTAAAAGAAAAAAAATTTTAGTAACACTCAAAATAACAATAAAACGTAGCGACAAGCAATATGGCGACCAATAGATAGACTCTGGTTTTCTCCTAAAACAGCATAATTTTGATCAGGTTTTTTTTCTATTTACTAGTTCTAAATCGTACCCTAGGTGGACTTAGCGGGCCGTCCGAACACAAAGTGCCCGACCCTTACCACCGGAACAACAAACAAAACCTGTCAAAAAAAAATCCCGGCTGTATAGTGTGAGGACAACAGAGCAGTTAATTCAATCATGGGTATTGTGCCACTGCCATATCAAAGTTCAGCCCCATAATTCAGAAATATCATATATCCAGAAAATGCTTGGAATATATCTGGAATTAGTAAACTACGATCTTTTAACTTCTGATGCTGTGAAGTTATATACCATAATGTGGAGTGAAGTGTGCTTACAAAATGCTTCCCAGTTAATGTAAAGTCGATTAACATTATGGGGTGTGAATCCAACATTCAGTTCTTTCAATAATTCTAGAGAATGTCAATAAACATCTTATGATCTTTTCTAGTATTTTCATAGTCTTTTGTAGATGGTAAACAATCATATTTAATACTACTAGTCATCAACACATCAAAGGCATTTTTTTCTTGTTTCTTCGGTTCTTTGTCACCACTGGCACTGGCACTACTACTCTAGACGTGGGGAGAGCTGATTTAGATTTTGAACCAGAATTGGCTTTGCAAATAAACACAGTCACAAACAATAGATTAAAACCCACGATGACATGAAGGGGTGTAGAAGTTGCTGCTATATCTAAACTACCTTGTGGATTCTGAAGCTATGATCTTTTCGATACGTAGTCCTTCATCAATGACATCATCGGAAGACGAAGTTGAAGACGTGCCAAGAAGGCCTACTTTTTCAATTGCGCAATTGGCCAGTTCACCAACTGTTCGGTCGATGCTCATACAAATCAAACACTTGAGCGTTTTCAGAGCTCTTATTACGGTAACACTAAAATAGCGTGAAGCCATTTGCATAAACAAAAAAATTAAATAAAATGTCATTTCATCCACACGTTTTTCCAAATTCCATCGATCTCTGATAGAGCTAGTTGTGAAATCGTATTTCATTGGCTGGCTATTGTGTAGTTGTATAAAAGAATGAACATGATTGGTTCAGTAAAATTTGCCGGGAAATCCTAGGAAAACCCCATAGCAACAAAATAATTTTGATATTGAAAAAGAACCGAATTAACATTTCATTGTATGGTTATTCCGTAATTTTTCACAATTTATAAGAAACATCATTATGAATTGATCAAAGTAATAATCTGTTACCGTTATGGTGGAGTTGTTACCGTTTTAACCGAAAATTTTTGTTACCGTTTAAGTGGAGTTGTTACCGTTTTAACTAATTACGTATTTCGACTTTGGCGAAAACGTATTGTAATCGTTCGGATTATTACGTATTTCGACTTTGGCGAAAACGTATTGTAATCGTTCGGATTATTTTATTGCAGTGCGTTCTTCGAACGCACTGCTTTGTTTTCGAAATGACTATTTTTTTTTTGTCTCTTTCTGGTCACGCTCCCCAGCCATAACTGCAAATGTCTTACACAATCTGGCGTGATATTGTAACGTAATCTAGTGCTCGTTGTTGTTTAAATGTAAAATGACGCATTTTTGTTCTACCGGAAATGACGTAGAACGTCACAAATTTTATTTTTGTTTACTAACTCACGGCTCGTTTTTTTTATCCAATCTGGTTCGGACTTTTTTTATTTACTACTTATAACTTAGATTTACATAATAGCAGTTTAAAAATTTTGAAATTTTTACTTTTGCTGCTGACTTTTGAATTTTAAAATTTAACACTTTTTCTAACTTTTGCAATTTTGATTAGATCGTAATCAAAATTTGCAGTTAGATAAACATTTTTCTTGTCAAGAAAAATCTGTTTTCAAAATGTCGACATCACTTCCGGTTTCGGCGTCATACGTCGCTAAACTTCGAATTTTCACTTCCGGAATTCTAAAGATATTTGAATTTTTTTTTTTGCAATTAGTTACTATTAACCCATAATGATTTTATAATTAACAAAAATTGAACCGGAAGTAGCAGATCAGTCGCCATCATTAAACCACTTACTTTTGTAAAGTGAAAAATTGGGCCTTAGGGGTTAATCGGACAATTGTAATTTTGATGTCTATGTAATCTTCAATCGATTGCTAACAATTCTTAGGAAGCCGAATTTTGAATTTCGATTTAGCTTACCTTTCATTTCCGGTTCTTTTTTTTCACTCAGTGCCTAATTTTCCAACGTTCATATATCGTGACCTTGACCTTTGGTGACCATGTGACCTGCACAAAAGTTGTTGCCCTTGTCGAGATCTATCCATTGATGTCTTCATTTGTGTTGTGCAATGTCAACTTCCGGTTTTACAGCCATTTGAAAATTGCACTTTTTAACTTTGAAGAGCTCTGTCACGTGACCTAATTTACATACGTCAAAATTTCTTTTATGTCCTTATTACGCGTAATTTATTCTTTCCAATGGTGTATAACACTTTATATTTTGATCAAAATTGCGCTTTTTAATATTTGAAAATTTTGTTCTTAGTTCTATATTAATTGTGCGTGATTTATGAAAAAGCACGTGTTTTTTTAAATTTACGTCTTATTTTTTCACAAAAATTGGTAGATGAGTAGACAAAAAATTATCATTAAAGATTCCGATAAAACGTTTTCCGAAATTAGCCGGAAACGTCCGAAAATGACCAAAAAATGTAGAAAATCACAGAAATCGGAATTTTCGGATTAAATTTTTGCACAAACTTGCAATTTTATTATTACACAGAATTAGTACCATCAATATCTTCATTTTGTATGTATGCCGTATATGCAAATTTCTAACCGTTTGATCGCCATCTTGAAATATGCAAATTATTGGAAAAATACTACTCGTCCGCCATTTTTAATCCTATTTTTTTCAGACTTGTTTTAAAATATAATTTGGATAATTATCTAGGTCCTCTAATGGCATATTTTTCAATTTCAAATTTGTCTTTGGACCAGGTCCTGCCAAAGTTTTTCAAAACTGACTTCCGTTTGAAAGTTCATAACTTTTGAACTCTACCATATGCATCCTTTTGATCTCAAAACAACATCACCAGAGAGGCACTGGACTGGAATCCCCAAGGGCATACAAGACAAGGACGACCTTTACATAGCTTGAAAAGAATAAGACTGAAAGAGCTAGGAAGGATTGGCAAGACCTGGAATGAAGCAAAAAGAACAGCTCATAACAGAGTGAGATGGAGAACGTCTGTAGCAGCCCTATTCTCCGCAAGGTACGAAGAGGACTAACTTACTAATATGCATCCTTTATTTTTCTGCACAATCATCTTCATTGGCTAAAGGTTCATATGATACCTTGATTTCTAATTTTAGTAAAGAACATTTGGATTAATAGGGATCCAAAAATTGGTAATTTGCATATTTCTCGTATCTTCAGATGGTTATATCTCATGAACAAGACTCTTGGCAACATTCTAATTGACATTATTGTGATGTGATTTTCATCAGCTTTCTAACAATATCTTTATTTTAGCTATAGACCGAAAACTGATGAAAATACGACTAGTAGAAAATAAGCGATTTTAACATTCATATTTTTTTATATTTAGTTCTATTTAACTTAAAAACACAATTCGAACAGATTTATAATGTGCAAATTCCCAGCTTTCAAGCAATATATAAATCAATATGTATAAATAAAAATTGCGAAAAGTTTAAGAATAAAATTACACTCTAATTAAACAGATATAAGTCAACAGGTCATAAAGTCTGATTGTGTTAATTTCTTATCTTTTGGTCAAGACACAAATTTTGACATTTCCAGTTAAAGTATCTCAACCAATCAAAACAAGTCATTAGACTTTGTGGGCGTGGTTAAGCCCAGATATTTTCATCACTGTGTGTATTTTTCTTTCAATCGAAATAGGGTCTCGGAGGATCAGTCAATATGTGTTATTTTGATGGACATGTATATAGGATCTATAACCGATTGCCGAAATTTAGATGGAAACTGATTTTTGAATTTTTAATTTGATTTTAATTTAATTACGATTAAAAATTATAAAAACTTCGAAGGTGTATATTGTGACGTTGACCTTTGGCGATCTTTATACCTGTACATATGTGATACGTTCTATCCAATGACATATTAAGCTTTATAGCAAAATGTAAACTTTCGGTTTATCGGCATTTAAAAATTGCGAATTTTTCCTATAAAACGGTCAATTCACAAATTTTGACATTTCCAGTTGAAGTTTCCAAAACAAGTCAATGGACTTTGTGGGCGTGGTTAAGCCCAGATATTTTTACATCACAAACCTTAATGATTGCCAGTCTATTAACAAGCTCAAATGTCACGTGTTAAATCATGAATAAATCATCTCTCCCAATAATCGCAAAATCAATCTACATTCTATCCTTAAATGACAGCCAGGAGACCAACAAATTCTAAATAGCTCGAAAGCTGCAGAACTGTTACAAACAGGTCTAGTTATTCTTTCCAATGGTGTATGCACGTTTTAAATTTGCAAATTTTGTAATTTCTTCTATACTAACTGTGTGTATTTTTCTTTAAATCGAAATAGGGTCTCGGAAGATAATTCAATCATAATTTTGATGTACATGTATATAGAATCTATTGCCGAAATATATATGGAAACTGATTTTTGAATTGTTATTTTGATTTTTATTTTTTTACGATTAAAAATTAATCCAGTTGAAATGATTCAAAGATATTATATATCTTAAATAAAAAGAATGTTTGTTCATTTCTCGTTGTTGGCGATGTATGATATGGGATATTTGGAAGGAAATGACAACCTTTTGATGTCTCTATGTTATACCATGGCAACTTGCCACAAATTGCAGGATCTAATGTTCCTACTACACCTAAATTAAGATTGATAAATAAACAAATTAAAAGTATCAACGATCTAGAAAGTTAATTTAATCCGAGATCAATTTGTAATATCAAATAAGGTGTTATGTCCCTTTGACCACAAATTTGTTTTTTCGACGTTTTGTTTTACACACTAATTAAACAGATATAAATGTTACAAGAAGTGTTAAAGGGATAATAGGCGTTAGAACGAACATAAATTTTTAAGTTCACTCAAACAACAGTATATATCCATCAGTGGACTTACCTATACATCAAAATCCCTCTAAAATCCGATAATTCCCCAAAATAAAGTAGTTAATCATAAAACGCTTGAGCCATCCATCAAGCGATTTTCAAATCGTGTAAATATAAAGGGAAGTAACTCTAACATGTGGGTTTTCACGCGTCCTTGACCCCTACTGTTGAATTGCACAATGATGTTTTAGCGTTGATTTACCAGACGCTTTTATTCTCAAACTGAATGGAATCGTCGCTGGCTCACTTTTTTTTAAAATTGCGAATATATTTTTATTGTGGCTTTTTAAAATTTGGTAAAGTGTGGGATGCATACTTATTTAACTAATAGTCAATATGAAACACAAATATAAGCCGTAGGATGAATGTATTCTAACGCCTATTATCCCTTTAAGAAGATAATGTAACAGGGCAAAAAGTCAAATTGTGTTAATTTCTTATCGTTTGGTCAAGACAAATTTTGACATTTCCAGTTTAAGTATCGCAACCAATCAAAACAAGTCATTATACTGAGTAGGCGTGGTTACGTTCTATTTTAAATGACAGCCAGGAGATATAACAAATTCTAAATATCTCGGAAGCTGCACAATTGTTACAAACAGGTCTAGTTATTATTATGGAATTGGATATTATAAATGCAACGTTTCACCCATGCAATAGAAGGGACGCGCACTGCCTTGGTACCGTCTAACGGTTCTAGTTTTTTTTACGTATTTCGACTTTGGCGAAAACGTATTGTAATCGTTCGGATTATTTTTTTTTTTTTTTTTTTTTTTTTTTTGTAATTCTTGGATGAGTTTGCAGACAAACTGGTAAAAGGTGCAGAAATTCTAAATCTACAGTTGATCTTAGAATGATTTCTATTATCAAATAAAACAAAACCGGAAGTTCTATCTCTGACAGGAAGTGAGAACCGGAAGTTCAGGTTTTTTTGCTTTAGCAAGTTTATTTTCAGTTCGATTTTGACCGGATTTTCAGATTTGAAAACTTCAATGTATTTGTCAACTAACAATTATAGGTTTTATGCAATTAGGTTAAATATTTTACCCACGATTTGCAATTCAATATTCAAGGGTCATCGGCAAAAATTTCAGACCGTGATTTCTCCTTTAATATAAATGGTAAAATTTTGAAACTTTACCAGTTGATAGGCGATATGTTTATAATTTTTGAAAAAATGTGACAATAAAAATTCTACTTCCGGTTTAGCCTCAAATGACGTAATTACGTAACTTCCGGTCTATAACTGCTAGGTGAAAAGTGAAAACTGTTTTATAAATAACTTGTCAATAGTAATTGATTTGACCTAAATAATTAGGTCAAGCTGCCATATCGGCCGCCATTTTGAATTTTCGTTACAATTCTTAAATCCGAAATTCAGACACTACTGATAGACCGATTTTGATGAAATTTAGCACATAGATTCAATGGATCATTATCTACCTTTTCTTGGAGACCGATTTTCAAATTTCGTATTTTCTTTCGAATTATTTAAATTTCGATTTTTTCAAAATTAGGTCACTTTAACGGGTACGGAAGGTGTTACCCACTTAATCTATGACCTTGAAAATTCGGTCAAATAATATTCAATATATTGTCTACGAGTAGATATTTTTAATTTGGCTTACTTAAAAAATTCATAGAGATAAGTGTACTTAAATACAGCAAAAATTGATAATTTTCATATTTTCGCCATCATTAACCGTTACGGAAGGTGTGACTTAATTATTTTATGACTTTGAAAACTAGGTCAAATGATATTCAATATATTGTCTAGATGTAGGTAATTGCAAATTTAGCCTACATAATATTTTAAGGCTCTCGAAATACGTTCATAATTGTAAGCAATTCTAGTTTTTTTGTAATTCTTGGATGAGTTTGCAGACCAACTGGTAAAAGGTGCAGAAATTCTAAATCTACAGTTGATCTTAGAATGATTTCTATTATCAAATAAAACAAAACCGGAAGTTCTATCTCTGACAGGAAGTGAGAACCGGAAGTTCACGTTTTTTTGCTTTAGCAAGTTTATTTTCAGTTCGATTTTGACCGGATTTTCAGATTTGAAAACTTCAATGTATTTGTCAACTAACAATTATAGGTTTTATGTAATTAGGTTAAATATTTTACCCACGATTTGCAATTCAATATTCAAGGGTCATCGGCAAAAATTTCAGACCGTGATTTCTCCTTTAATATAAATGGTAAAATTTTGAAACTTTACCAGTTGATAGGCGATATGTTTATAATTTTTGAAAAAATGTGAAAAAAAAATTCCACTTCCGGTTTAGCCTCAAATGACGTGATTACGTAACTTCCGGTCTATAACTGCTAGGTGAAAAGTGAAAACTGTTTTATAAATAACTTGTCAATAGTAATTGATTTGACCTAAATAATTAGGTCAAGCTGCCATATCGGCCGCCATTTTGAATTTTCGTTACAATTCTTAAATCCGAAATTCAGACACTACTGATAGACTGATTTTGATGAAATTTAGCACAGAGATGCAATGGATCATTATCTACCTTTTCTTGGAGGCCGATTTTTAAATTTCGTATTTTTTTTTTCGAATTATTCAAATTTCGATTTTTTTCAAAATTAGGTCACTTTAACGGCTACGGAAGGTGTGACCCACTTAATCTATGACCTTGAAAATTAAGTCAAATAATATTCAATATATTGTCTACGAGTAGGTATTTTTTTATTTGGCTTACTTAAAAAATTCACAGAGATAAGTGTACTTAAATACAGCAAAAATTGATAATTTTCATATATTCGCCATTTCTAACCGTTACGGAAGGTATGACCTAACTATTTTATGAGTTTGAAAACTAGGTCAAATGATATTCAATATATTGTCTAGAGGTAGGTCATTGCAAATTTAGCCTACATAATATTTTAAGGCTCTCAAAATACGTTCATAATTGTAAGCAATTCTAGTTTGTTGATCTTCTTGGAGTAATTTTTGGAAGTGAGTTTATTACTAAAAAATGCTTAGATCCACAATAATTTTAGTTCTAATTTACAACAAATCAGAAGTTGAACACGCTGAATCAAAAGATGTTTTTTACGTATTTCGACTTTGGCGAAAACGTATTGTAATCGTTCGGATTATTTTATTTTATTGCAGTGCGTTCATCGAACGCACTGCTTTGTTTTCGAAATGTTTTTTTTTTTTTGTTTTTTTTGTTTTTTTTCGAATTTCACATTCGATTTTTCTCTTAGAAGGCAACATGCTACAAACTACCTGTTGCTGTCTGCCATTCAAACTGCGAGACTTTTATTTGTTAAATGTAAAATGAATGTCATTCAGAGTGACCGGAAACGAGCTGTGGGCAATGGCGTTTTTTTGGTTTTTGTTGTTTATTACCTCTATTTTTCAACTGATTTTGACAGAACTTCTTTTGCTAGCTTCTTTTAACTTCTAGCTACATAACTGCAGTTTCAAACTGCTAATTTCATTACTTTTGTAGCTGACTTTTATCATTTCAATTTTTGCATTTTTTTCAACTTCTACAATTTTATTCCGATGCATCCGAAAACTTACAGATAGATAGACACTATTAATGCGATCAAGAATTATTTTTCAAATTTTCGACATCACTTCCGGTTTTGACGTTATTCGCTTTTAAAATTTAAAAATCAACTTCCGGAATTTTCAAGATATTTCAAAAATTCTTTTTGTGATCTGCTTGAAATAGTCATACAAAAACCGAAGATAAAAAAATCCAGACCGGAAGCAAACGTTAAGCCGCCATATTGAAATTTGAAACTTTTGTAAAATTTCAAATTCAAATTCAGGGGATAAAGCGATTTTCGTTATTTTTTCATATCTAATGACTATAGTCGATTGCGCAACTTTATTTGGGAGCCGATTTTTGAATTTTGATTTTGATTTTCTTATATTTCCATTTTAATTTTATTGGTAATGACAAAAATTTGAAAGGCCCATATTTTGTGACCTTGACCTTTGGTGACCTTGTGACCTGAACACGATTTATTGCCCTTGATGATATCTACCCCCTGATATATTCATTTGTGTTGTCCGATGTCTACTTCCGGTTTAATAGCCGATTGAAATTTGTGATTTTTATTTTTAACGAGCTCTGTCACGTGAATTAATTCATAAATATCAAATATTTATATTAAATCTTATTAGGGTTCACCTGCTCTTTGTAATGATATATTAATCCACATATTTCCACCAAAAATGCGCTTTTTAATATTTGGAAATTTTATATTTTCTTCTCTACTAACTGTGCGTAATTTTCTTTAAATCGAAATTGGGCCTCTGGAGATGCTACGATTCGCGTAATTTTGATGTCTATAGAATGTTATATCGATTCCTGAATTATATTTGGAAACCGATTTTTTAATTACGTATTTCGACTTTGGCGAAAACGTATTGTAATCGTTCGGATTATTTTATTACGTATTTCGACTTTGGCGAAAACGTATTGTAATCGTTCGGATTATTTTATTTTTTTTTTGCAGTGCGTTCATCGAACGCACTGCTTTGTTTTCGAAATGTTTTTAGGTTTTTTCTCATTTGAGACGCTAGTTTTTAATCAAAGTGGATCGGGTTTTCTTTGTTTATTACATTCAATCTTTGGTTACAAGATAGCAATTTAAGAAATATACTTTTCCCAACTTTGTCGCTGACTTTTTTATTTTTAATTTTTGCGTTTTTTTCAACTTCTACATTTTTATTTCGATCGATCTGAAAATTTACAAATATATAGACATTTTGATTGCGAACAATAATTAATTTTCAAAATTTCGATATCACTTCCGGTTTTGATGCTATTTGCTTTTAAAGTTGAATTTTGAAATTCCGGAATAATGAAGATATTTGAAAATTTTTTTTTGCAATTAGCTACAATTGTCTATCTAATGATGGTAAATTAAGAAAATCCGAACCGGAAGTAACGGATCAACCGCCATCTTGATATGAGTAACTTTTGTAAAACTCAAAATGGGGCCTCAGGGTTAAATCTAATTTGCATAAATTTAGGTTTTTTTAAAACATCCATCGATTGTGCAAAAAAGTATGGGAAGGGATTTTTTAATTTCGCTTTTGCTTTTCTTTTATTTCCGGTTGAAATTTTCCAGTAATTGTCAAAAATTTCAAGGTTCATATTTCGCGACCTTGAACTTTGGTGACCTTTTGACCTGAACAAAAGTTGTTGCCCTTGATTATATCTATCCAATGGTATCTTCACTTTTGTTGTCCGGTGTTTACTTCCGGTTTTGCAGCCAATTGAAAATCACGAATTTTAACTTTAAAGAGCTCTATCACGTGACCTAATTTACATAGGACAGAATTTCTTACATATTCCTTTTACGCTTAATGTCATCTTTCCATTTATATATTTCACTTGGTATTTTAATCAAAATTGCGCGTTTAAATATTTCAAAATTTTGTAATTTCTTCTATACTAACTGTGCGTGTTTTTCTTTAAATCGAAATAGGGTCTCGGGGGATAATTTGATTTGTGTTTTTGTGATGTATATAGAATCTATAACCGATTGACGAAATATGTATGGAAATCGATTTTTGAATTTTGATTTTGATTTTGATTTTTTAACGATTAAATTTTTTAAAAACTTTGAAGGGTCGTATATTGTGACGTTGACCTTTGACGAATTTTTGACCTGTATAAATGTGATAGCTCTCGAGAAGTTCTATCCAATGATATATAAAGCTTTATTGTAAGATGTATACTTCCGCTTTTATCGCCATTTGAAAATTGCGAATTTTCCCTATAAAACAATCTGTTTAATGTGTTGCATTTGGGCGATCTACAAGATATAAGTTTCAGCGATCTGAAATTATTTTTTAGTTTAATCGTTCTACATCCAGTTAAAATGATTCAAAATTGTTATATATGTTTTTCCTGTTGTGGGTGATGTAAATATTGAATATTTGGAACGAAATTACAACCTTTAGAATTTTAAATTTTATCTCTTATAATTATGCAACAATAATATATAGTTGACTGGAATAATGGTCTAAGGGACGAAACTCTATTCAATATAAATTTTAAAATGTTAGGCTGTGCTATTTATGTGGTGTCTCAATGTTATACCCTGGCGACTTAAGACAACTTGAACCATTAGTGACCTTTCGATTTGTATATAGCTTCGACATTGTCTATCCAATGCTATATATATATTTTTTGTACGATATCTACTTTTGGTTTCATCGCCATCTGAAAATTGCGAATTTAATATATGAAACAATCTACATTGTATTGGGTATTATTCTCTACGTTTGGGCGATTTACAAATATGAGTTTCGGCGATCCGGATATCTTTTTTAGATTAAACGACCCTCTATCCATTTTTTATTATGATTTTAACTTATTATCTATCTTAATTGATGATGAGGGCTAAGGATGGGGAGGGGCAAAGAGGGGAAAGGGGGAAAAGGGGCGTATGGGAGCGTTTGTTAGGAAATCAAAATCCATTTCTGATGCACATTTTTTTATTTTAATAAACCCTTTTTGTCTTTTGCTTAACGAACGAATCCCTGGATGGAACGCACTGCTTCAGTGCCGTTAGGCGTACGGCTCTAGTTTTTTTTTTTTTGTAATTCTTGGATGAGTTTGCAGACAAACTGGTAAAAGGTGCAGAAATTCTAAATCTACAGTTGATCTTAGAATGATTTCTATTATCAAATAAAACAAAACCGGAAGTTCTATCTCTGACAGGAAGTGAGAACCGGAAGTTCAGGTTTTTTTGCTTTAGCAAGTTTATTTTCAGTTCGATTTTGACCGGATTTTCAGATTTGAAAACTTCAATGTATTTGTCAACTAAAAAATTATAGGTTTTATGCAATTAGGTTAAATATTTTACCCACGATTTCAAATTTCAGACCGTGATTTCTCGTTTAATATAAATGGTAAAATTTTGAAACTTTACCAGTTGATAGGCGATATGATTATAATTTTTGAAAAAATGTGAAAAAAAAAATTCCACTTCCGGTTTAGCCTCAAATGACGTAATTACGTAACTTCCGGTCTATAACTGCTAGGTGAAAAGTGAAAACTGTTTTATAAATAACTTGTCAATAGTAATTGATTTGACCTAAATAATTAGGTCAAGCTGCCATATCGGCCGCCATTTTAAATTTTTCGTTACAATTCTTAAATCCGAAATTCAGACACTACTGATGGACCGATTTTGATGAAATTTAGCACAGAGATACAATGAATCATTATCTACCTTTTCTTGGAGGCCGATTTTTAAATTTTTTTTTGAATTATTCCAATTTCGATTTTTTCAAAATTAGGTCACTTTAACGGCTACGGAAGGTGTGACCCACTTAATCTATGACCTTGAAAATTAAGTCAAATAATATTCAATATATTGTCTACGAGTAGGTATTTTTTTATTTGGCTTACTTAAAAAATTCACAGAGATAAGTATACTTAAATAAAGCAAAAATTGATAATTTTCATATTTTCGCCATTTTTAACCGTTAAGGAAGGTATGACCTAATTATTTTATGAGTTTGAAAACTAGGTCAAATGATATTCAATATATTGTCTAGATGTAGGTAATTGCAACTTTAGCCTATATAATATTTTAAGGCTCTCGAAATACGTTCATAATTGTAAGCAATTCTAGTTTTGATTTTGATTTTGATATTTTGACCGAAAGTAACATATAAAAACTTCGAATGGTCGTATATTGTAACCTTGACCTTTAGTGACCTTGTGATAGCTCTCGAAAAGATCTATCCATTGATATATTATATTTTGATGTACGATGCATACTTTCCGTTTTATCACCATTTGAAAATTTCGAATTTCATCGTTAAAAACTGGTTGTTGAATTATGCGTTTGGGCGATCTACATGACACTAGTTTCAGCGAACCAATTATGATTTGAAATAAAACGACTTATACTCTGTAAAAATAACGTTACTGTTCTACGGATACTTTAAGGGACAGTTTTAAAGCGTATATCAAAACTGCTACGCACTGCGTCAGAACCTCGCGAAGCCTGGGGATCTAGTTTTTTTTTTTTTGTGATTCTTGGATGAGTTTGCAGACAAACAGGTAAAAGTTACAGAAATTCTAAATCTACAGTTGATCTTAGAATGATTTCTATTATCAAATAAAACAAAACCGGAAGTTCTATCTCTGACCGGAAGTGAGAACCGGAAGCTGGGGTTTTTTTTTGCTTTAGCAAGTTTATTTTCACTTCGATTTTGACCGAATTTTCAGATTTGAAAACTTCAATGTATTTGTCAACTAACAATTATAGGTTTTATGCAATTAGGTTAAATATTTTACCCACGATTTGCAATTCAATATTCAAGGGTCATCGGCAAAAATTTCAGACCGTGATTTCTCGTTAAATATAAATGGTAAAATTTTGAAACTTTACCAGTTGATAGGCGATATGATTATAATTTTTGAAAAAATGTGAAAAAAAAATTCCACTTCCGGTTTAGCCTCAAATGACGTAATTACGTAACTTTCGGTCTATAACTGCTAGGTGAAAAGTGAAAACTGTTTTATAAATAACTTGTCAATAGTAATCGATTTGACCTAAATAATTAGGTCAAGCTGCCATATCGGCCGCCATTTTGAATTTTCGTTACAATTCTTAAATCCGAAATTCAGACACTACTGATAGACCGATTTTGATGAAATTTAGCACAGAGATACAATGGATCATTATCTACCTTTTCTTGGAGGCCGATTTTTAAATTTCGTATTTTTTTCGAATTATTCAAATTTCGATTTTTTCAAAATTAGGTCACTTTAACGGCTACGGAAGGTGTGACCCACTTAATCTATGACCTTGAAAATTAAGTCAAATAATATTCAATATATTGTCTACGAGTAGGTATATTTTTATTTGGCTTACTTAAAAAATTCACAGAGATAAGTGTACTTAAATACAGCAAAAATTGATAATTTTCATATTTTCGCCACTTTTAACCGTTACGGAAGATATGACCTAATTATTTTATGAGTTTAAAAACTAGGTCAAATGCTATTCAATATATTGTCTAGATGTAGGTCATTGCAAATTTAGCCTACATAATATTTTAAGGCTCTCGAAATACGTTCATAATTGTAAGCAATTCTAGTTTTTTTTTTTTTTTGATCGGGAATGGAGGCTGTTTTTTTTTCGTCGGAGCTGATTTTGGTTTTTTTTTCGGATTTCCTGAAAATGTGGGTCGGCGGATCCGTAAAACAAGAAAATAAATTGGTCTCGCCTAAGTATAGATATAAAATACTATTTCTATGATATTTATCTAGAATATTGAAATTATCAGTAGATTTATCATATCAGTACATATGTATATATATATTTAATACTATTTCTGTGAAATTTATCTAGAATATTGAAATTATCAGTAGATTTATAATGTCATTATATATATACACGTAATACTATTTCTATGAAATTTATCTAGAATATTAAAATTACCACTAGATTTATAATATTAGTATAGATATATATAATACTATTTCTATGAAATTTATCTAGAATATTGAAATTATCAGCAGATCTATAATATAAGTACATATATATATATATAATACTATTTATGTGAAAATTATCTAGAATATTAAAATTATCAGAAGATTTATAATATTAGTATAGCTATAAAATAATATTTCTATGAAATTTATCTAGACATTAGATTGACATTATCAGTAGATTTATAATATTAGTATAGATATAAAATACTATTTCTATAAAATTTGTCTAGAATATTATTTCTAGATACATAATATCAGAATATATAAATATGTCATATTATTTCTGTGAAATTTATCTAGAATATTGAAATTATCAGTAGATTTGTGATATCAGAATATATAACGAATATTATTTCCATGAAAATTGTCTAGAATATAAATTCCATAAATAGCAACTGCCGACTAGTACGTCGTCAGTGCGGGGTATTGGGTATAGTTTTCAACTAGCAATAACCACGCCTCGGAAATTCCTCATTGGCTATGGTACCGCCACTGCGCAAAGCTATCAGTAGTCGTGCACTGCGTTGCTATTAAATTTTCTTTTAATTGACTGCCCTGGTTATATGTAATACATTAGCTCAGTTCACCAAGAGTTATCTCATCTCCCTCCTTAAGGTTTATTATTTCAATATGATTACTGCACCTTGTTAAAAAATCAAATTTGTTGACCATTAACTTAAATTTAACGACAACAGAAAACAAAATCTTATATAATTAAATTGAACTGAAAATGTTGATGAATGTTTTTCTAAGCGCACCAGAAAAAATATTGTAAAATTACAACGGATTATGGTTCTTATTTTGGATTTGACAGAAAATAGTGAGTTGTATTTAAACATCTAACTGAAACAGTGAACTTTTGACAAAACTGCAAGCTTCTTTATAGGTTTAATATTAATTAAAATAACAGGTCAAGTACATGTGAACAATATTAGTATATTTATAATTTCAGTATATATATATTTCTATGAAATTTATCGAGAATATTGAAATAGTCAGAAGATTTATAATATCAGTATAGATATATAATACTATTTCAATGAAATTTATCTAGAATATTGAAATTATCAGAAGATTTATAATATTAGTATAGATATAAAATACTATTTCTATGAAATTTGTCTAGAATATTATTTCTAGATACATAATATCAGAATATATAAATATGTGATATTATTTCTGTAAAACTATCTAGAATATTGAAATTATCAGTAGATTTGTGATATCAGAATATATAACGAATATTATTTTCATGAAAATTGTCTAGAATATAGAAAACAAGTTTCCCTCGCGTTTCATATAAATATTAATTATATTAACACATTTACATAATTGATATGCTTACCCCTTGCTTTGTTCCTTAGAACAGCGCTTTCACTTCTCAACAGGGGAGTGTTACTCTTTTATAATGTATTAAACTCCAAAATATAAACTTTACACTTCGTAGGATATTTATCTCTTTTAATTTGTATTTTTGCTTCCGTAGAAGCCTCCATAAATTGCAACTGCTGACTATTAAGTCGTCAGTGCGGGGTATTGGGTATAGTTTTCAACTAGCAATAACCACGCCTCGGAAATTCCTCATTGGCTTTTTTTTTTTTTTTTTTTTTTTTTTCTTTCTTTTCTTCTTTTTCTATTTTTTTTTTTTTTTTTCTTCTTCTTTCTCTCTTCTTTTTTTTTTTTTTTTTTTTGCACTCAGATAAAGTGTCTGATGACGTTCGTTCTCATTGTAAATTGAGACACTTAGTATGCAGTCTGCATTGTAGAAGGTTAGGTTCTGTTGGGCTACTCGGCTTCACCCATCCAGAGGATTACGAGCTATTGGTGTTAGAGACACCTATGAACAGCTAGAAGGTTCGGAGGGGTTTTAGAGAACCTCTTAGCCCAACTCTGAAACATAGGTGTTGTTACATGCTATTATTAGTATTTAGTAAAGAGGTGAAGAGATTTAAGAGGCTGATAGGTCTCGTCCGGTTATGCATACATATTTTTATCATCATCGTGCTATGTTAGTTATTAATTACATATATTTACAACATTTTTTGTACTATATATTATAGCATTCACAGTATATACAGATAGAACAGTCGAAGAGAAAGAGATGTATTAGGCAGAAATTTGAGGGGATAGTTAAATATTTACACAATAGTTACATGCTTATATTTACTTTTTTTTCCACACAGGTTAATTATTCTATTATTGTTTTTATTTTGTTGCATTAGTGTGCAGTGAATAGAAGGGGCTGAGTGTGAGTGTGTCCAGATCTATAGACATGATGATTGGGTGGTGAGGGTGATTAGATGTGCTGATTCATTACGATTCACACTTTTCTCAAGTACTCCAAGCTGCCACTCGCTATATACAAGATGAGAATGTGGGGTTAGGGTATCGTATAGATCTGGTTGTGGTCTGTAGTCCTTAATTTGCTATGGCTTATTAGTTATTTCCCATTTACCAATGTGTGTTTTTAGTATTCAGTTATTTTGTTATAGAGTTGGCTGCATTAGTATTAGGAGCAATGTGTATTTGTATAGAATTTGATTGTTAGAACCCTTAAGTTATGGTATTGTATAGTAATATATTTAGTTTGTTTAATTCGGTGTTATGATTCCTGTTTTTCCAGATTATATGGTAAAGTAGTATCGTGCATTTGAATTGGTATGATGGGTAAGTATTTAGTTTAAAGTAAGGTATAGGTAAGTTAAAATTATTGTCCTTTGAAATATTACGTATATGAGTTTGGGCGAGTTGTCTGAGTGGTTTCAAGTAGATACATGTTTGAAGTAGGTGTTCTATTGTTTCTGGATGTTTTTTGCAGTAGTTACAGTGTATATTGGGGGAGTGTAGTGCTCTGCAATGGAGCAAACTTTTTGTATGCAGTGCAGAGTTGATAAGAAGGTATGCAAAATCTTTAATGTGATTGGTTATTTTAAATGTTTGGAAATTAAAGAGATCTGTGAGGTCAAGTGTCGGGTTTTCGATGTAAATTTTGGGTTTAGTTGTTGAAGTATCAAGTAGGTTTTTATAAATGGTTTTAATTGGAGTTTTCTGTTGGTAGTCAATAATGTCAGGGTATTGTTTATATGTATGGCGGAGATTTTGAATAGTAGTATTATCTTGTATAGTAGTGACTGAGTTTTTGAGAGGTGGTAGTATGTTTCTTAGGGTAATACCTAACCAGTAGTGTAGTAGTGCCATCCAGGCGTGTTGTGGGTTGTCATTTACTAAGAAGTTATTTATCAGCTGTATATGATTGGCTTTGAGTTTGAAGTGTAAATCAGGGATGTTGAGACCACCCTGTTTTAATGGTAGGGTGAGAGTTTTCCTCTTGATAGTCTCTGGTTCACCTGCCCACATGAATTTGAATATGATAGTATTTAGTTGTTTTATGATATATTCTGGTGGTGGTATGATTTTGGCTGTATAGTTAATTTTACTAAGTATAAATGTGTTTAGTGCTAGTAGTCTGTTTTTAAAAAGTAAGGTTTTTGGCTCTGTTGATGTTAGTTGAGAGAGTTGCTTGTAGATGGTTCAGTTTCGGAGTGTAGTTTTTCGCTACATGGTCATTGCCGTAATATATGCCTAATACCTTGACAGAGCCAGTAAGGTTTGCATTTAGGTCTGTGTCGGGTCTGAAGCCGTTAATGCAGATATACTCGGTCTTATCCTTATTTAGTTTTGAGCCAGAGACTTTTGCAAACGATTCCATCTCCGACATGATGCAAGACAGAGACATCGGGTTGGTTATGATAGCAGAGATGTCATCTGCGTGCTGGAAGATTTTCGTAGGGATAGCCATGTTGGGGATTTTGATGCCAATTATTTTGTCGTTTTGCATTATTTTGATAGCCAGAGGGTGGATAGCCAGAGTGTAAAGGAGCATTGACAGCGGGCATCCTTGTCTTACAGATCTTTCAATTGGGAAGTCGTTTGTAAATGCTCCGTTTACTAGAACCTTACTAGTTATATTGCTGTATAAAATGTTTATCCATTCGAGGATGTAAGTTGGAAATTTAAGGTAGGTAAGTAAGGTTGTTAAGTAGTTATGCTCGACTCTGTCAAAGGCCTTTTCTTGATCAAAGGCAATTACAGCTCCCTTAATCTCCTTCTGTTCCATGTATTGCAATATGAATTTGATAGAGTGTAGGTTGTTGATAATGGTTTTGTTTGGTACCGCCACTGCGCAAAGCTACCGGAAGTAGTGCACTGCATTGCTATTAAATTTTCTTTTAATTGATTGCCCTGGTTATTGAAATAGATAAGCTCAGTTCACCACCAAGAGTTATCTCCCTCTTTTATGTTTATTATTTTAATATGGTTACTGCACTTTGTTAAAAAATCAAATTGGTTGACCATTAACGACAACAGAAAACAACATCTTATACAATTAAATTGAACTGAAAATGTTAATGAATGTTTTTCCAAGCGCACCAGATAAAATATTGTAAAGTTACAACGGATTATGGTTCTTATTTTGGATAGACAGAAAATATTGGGTTGTATTTAAACATCTAACTGATTTGACAAAACTGCAAGCTTCTTTATAGGTTTAATATTAATTAAAATAACAGGTCAAGTACATGTGAACAATATTAGTAGATTCATAATATCAGTATATATATATTTCTATGAAATTTATCTAGAATATTGAAATAGTCAGTAGATTTATAATATTAATATAGATATATAATACTATTTCTGTGAAATTTATCTAGAATATTGAAATTATCAGTAGATTTATAATATTAGAATAGATATATAGTACTATTTCTATGAAATTTATCTAGAATATTGAAATAGTCAGTAGATATTATAATATATTTAGAATACTATTTCTATGAATTTTATCTAGAATATTGAAATTATCACTAGATTTATAATATTAGTATATATAGAATACTATTTCTATGAAATTCATCTAAAATATTGAAATTATCAGGAGATTTATAATATCAGTATACATGTATATATATATATAATTCTATTTCTATGAAATTTATCTAGAATATTGAAATTATCACTAGATTTTTAATATTACTATAGATATATAATATTATTTCTATGAAATTTATCTAGAATATTGAAATTATTAGTACATTTATCATATCAGTATACATGTATATATATATTTAATACTATTTCTATAAAATTTATCTAGAATATTGAAATAGTCAGTAGATTTATAATATTAGCATAGATATATAATACTATTTCTATGAAATTTATCTTGAATATTGAAATTATCACTAGATTTATACTATCAGTATATATATAATACTATTTATATGAAATTTATCTAGAATATTAAAATTATCAGCAGATTTATAACATCGGTAAATATATAATACTATTTCTATGAAATTTATCTAGAATTTTATCTCTAGATTTATAATAATAGAATATATAACAATGCAATATTATTTCTGTAAAATGTATCGAGAATAGTAAACATTATCACTAGATTTATACTATCAGAATATACCGAATACTATTTCTATGAAATTTGTCAAGAATATAAAACACAAGTTTCCCGCGCGTTTCCTTAAAGTATTAATCATATTAACATAATTGATATGCTTACCCCTTGCTTTGTTCCTTAGAACAGCGCTTTCAATTCTCGACAGGGGAGTGTTACTCTTTTGTAATGTATTAAACTCCAAAATATAAACTTTACACTTCGTAGGATATTTATCTCTTTAAATTTGTATTTTTGCTTCCGTAGAAGCCTCCATAAATTGAAAAAAATAGACAGAAAATATTGGGTTGTATTTAAACATCTAACTGATTTGACAAAACTGCAAGCTTCTTTATAGGTTTAATATTAATTAAAATAACAGGTCAAGTACATGTGAACAATATTAGTATATTTATAATTTCAGTATATATATATTTCTATGAAATTTATCGAGAATATTGAAATAGTCAGAAGATTTATAATATCAGTATAGATATATAATACTATTTCAATGAAATTTATCTAGAATATTGAAATTATCAGAAGATTTATAATATTAGTATAGATATAAAATACTATTTCTATGAAATTTGTCTAGAATATTATTTCTAGATACATAATATCAGAATATATAAATATGTGATATTATTTCTGTAAAACTATCTAGAATATTGAAATTATCAGTAGATTTGTGATATCAGAATATATAACGAATATTATTTTCATGAAAATTGTCTAGAATATAGAAAACAAGTTTCCCTCGCGTTTCATAAAAATATTAATTATATTAACACATTTACATAATTGATATGCCTACCCCTTGCTTTGTTCCTTAGAACAGCGCTTTCACTTCTCGACAGGGGAGTGTTACTCTTTTATAATGTATTAAACTCCAAAATATAAACTTTACACTTCGTAGGATATTTATCTCTTTTAATTTGTATTTTTGCTTCCGTAGAAGCCTCCATAAATTGCAACTGCCGACTATTAAGTCGTCAGTGCGGGGTATTGGGTATAGTTTTCAACTAGCAATAACCACGCCTCGGAAATTCCTCATTGGCTATGGTACCGCCACTGCGCAAAGCTACCGGAAGTAGTGCACTGCATTGCTATTAAATTTTCTTTTAATTGATTGCCCTGGTTATATAATAGATAAGCTCAGTTCACCACCAAGAGTTATCTCCCTCTTTTATGTTTATTATTTTAATATGGTTACTGCACTTTGTTAAAAAATCAAATTGGTTGACCATTAACGACAACAGAAAACAACATCTTATACAATTAAATTGAACTGAAAATGTTAATGAATGTTTTTCCAAGCGCACCAGATAAAATATTGTAAAGTTACAACGGATTATGGTTCTTATTTTGGATAGACAGAAAATATTGGGTTGTATTTAAACATCTAACTGATTTGACAAAACTGCAAGCTTCTTTATAGGTTTAATATTAATTAAAATAACAGGTCAAGTACATGTGAACAATATTAGTAGATTCATAATATCAGTATATATATATTTCTATGAAATTTATCTAGAATATTGAAATAGTCAGTAAGTTTATAATATTAATATAGATATATAATACTATTTCTGTGAAATTTATCTAGAATATTGAAATTATCAGTAGATTTATAATATTAGAATAGATATATAGTACTATTTCTATGAAATTTATCTAGAATATTGAAATAGTCAGTAGAAATTATAATATATTTAGAATACTATTTCTATGAATTTTATCTAGAATATTGAAATTATCACTAGATTTATAATATTAGTATATATAGAATACTATTTCTATGAAAATTTATCTAAAATATTGAAATTATCAGGAGATTTATAATATCAGTATACATGTATATATATATATAATTCTATTTCTATGAAATTTATCTAGAATATTGAAATTATCACTAGATTTATAATATTACTATAGATATATAATAATATTTCTATGAAATTTATCTAGAATATTGAAATTATTAGTACATTTATCATATCAGTATACATGTATATATATATTTAATACTATTTCTATAAAATTTATCTAGAATATTGAAATAGTCAGTAGATTTATAATATTAGCATAGATATATAATACTATTTCTATGAAATTTATCTTGAATATTGAAATTATCACTAGATTTATACTATCAGTATATATATAATACTATTTCTATGAAATTTATCTAGAATATTGAAATTATCAGCAGATTTATAACATCGGTAAATATATAATACTATTTCTATGAAATTTATCTAGAATTTTATCTCTAGATTTATAATAATAGAATATATAACAATGCAATATTATTTCTGTAAAATGTATCGAGAATAGTAAACATTATCACTAGATTTATACTATCAGAATATACCGAATACTATTTCTATGAAATTTGTCAAGAATATAAAACACAAGTTTCCCGCGCGTTTCCTTAAAGTATTAATCATATTAACATAATTGATATGCTTACCCCTTGCTTTGTTCCTTAGAACAGCGCTTTCAATTCTCGACAGGGGAGTGTTACTCTTTTGTAATGTATTATACTCCAAAATATAAACTTTACACTTCGTAGGATATTTATCTCTTTAAATTTGTATTTTTGCTTCCGTAGAAGCCTCCATAAATTGCAACTGCCGACTATTAAGTCGTCAGTGCGGGGTATTGGGTATAGTTTTCAACTAGCAATAACCACGCCTCGGAAATTCCTCATTGGCTATGGTACCGCCACTGCGCAAAGCTACCGAAAATAGTGCACTGGGTTGATATTAAATTTTATTTTAATTGATTGCCCTGGTTAAATGTAAACAATTAGCTCGGTTTACTAGGAGTTATCCCCCTGCTTTAGATTTATTACTTTATTATGTACCCTGTTCAAAAATCAAATTTGTTGACCATTAACGGCAACAGAAAACAAAATTTTATACAATTAGATTGGACTGAAAATGTTGATGAATGTTTTTTCAAGCGCACCAGATAAAATATGGTAAAGTAACAACGGATTATGGTACTTATATGGGATTTTGACAGAAAAATAGTGTATATTGACAATGGATTTAGATCGTCACCGTGTGTTGGTGCCCGCTGTCGAACATTCAATTTCATTCAAAGTACTCACTTCTTCAACGAGCGGACGCCCGAAAGGCTATACGCCCACCAGCAGCAAATTTTTATTGGTGAGCAAAACACCAACAGCAAAAAAGTCAGAAAGCCAGGAACCAATGATCGAAATTTCATGAAATTCGAACCCATCCAAGATCTCATCAATATGAACAAGCATACCAAGTTTCATTGAAGTCCGATGAAAACTGTGGTCTCTATTGTGGCCACAAGCAATTGTGGACGGACGGACGGACGTCCGGACAGACAGGGTCAACCGCATTATACGTCCACATTATATGTGGGCATATAAAAATGTTTGGATAAACATTGTAGCCTGTATCACACCCACAAGCTGAATTTGACGAATTCTCACTAAGAAAGGAGGCATAACTCACCAACCGTAAAAATCAGAAAGCTGATTTTCGAAAGGAATCAAGATTTGATGATGACAAAGACACCTACATAGTTTCGAAAAGATCAGAAAAAAATTGTGGCCTGTATCGCACCCACACGCTGAATTTGACGAGGTTTCGCTAAAAAAGAGGGCATAACTCACCAACCGTAAAAGTCAGAAAGCTGGTTTTCGAAAGGAACCGAGATTATATGATAGAGACACATACCCAGTTTAGTAAAGATTGGACAAAAATTGTGGCCTGTATCGCGCCCACAAGCTGAATTTGACGAATTTTCGCTAAAAAAAAGAGGGCATAACTCACCAACAGTAAAAGTCAGAAAGCTGGTTTTCGAAAGGAACCAATGAATCCAAGATCTCATCAATATGAACAAGCATACCAAATTTCATTGAAATCCGATGAAAACTGTGGTCTCTATTGTGACCACAAGCAATTGTGGACGGACGGACGTCCGGACGGACAGGGTCAACCGCAATATACGTCCACATTATATGTGGACGTTTAAAAATAATCATAACGAAAAAATGTTCCCAATGACTGATCGACTCTCTTGTATTGACAAAAGTGTAGTCTATATATCATGTAACGTTTGACGTTTTACACAAAAAAGACAGACAGATTACTAACCATTTTAATCTTCCTGACCACTCAATTGACGACATGACCATAATGCCTATTGAACAAGTTTCTATTCTTCCAAATGTTAAACCTAAGACAACCAGATTACAACGTGAAAGTTTTTGGATTGATAAACTACAAACTGTTATTCCCCGTTGATTGAACATTCAGCATGAAAACCAGATAATTCCGTTTGTTACCACTTTCAAGAATACAGCCACTAACGCATCAGTGCTTGTTAAAAAATCTTTAAAAAATCTCCAAAATAAGAATCCAACTGTTTTTAATAAAAGACTTATTACAGCTTTTAAACGAAATAAAAATTTAAGTAATATTTAGTACGAGGCCGTCTTGACCCCTTCGATTATTTTTCATAAAGCTTAGTTTACCTATTGAATATTTTTTTACAGTTCAAAGATTTCTTAAAACATTTTGTATTTCATTATAACTTATGAGTGATTTTTCACTTAAAGGTATATACATTTCTTAGCTTTGTAGACTGATGACCTTGGCCAGTGCTTTTTTTGTTGAAAGATATTCCTTTCACTCCCTAAATATATACTATTTGTATGAAATTTGTCTCGAATAAAGAACACGAGTTTCCCACGCGTTTCCTTTTTAGCTTATCTCTATCTATGTTTAAGCGACCTACACACGCTCAAAATTTTTGACCAGCGTTTTGACTTAATTCTTGATAGGGGTAGTTTTACCTATCACTAAATAAATCAAACTCCCACATCGAAACTGCCGATTTTTCAAAAGTGATGTTTATCTCATTTAATTCGTATTTTTGCTTCCGTAGAAGCCTCCTTAAAATGCAACTGGGGACAAGTAAGTTGTTAGTGCGGGGTATTGGGTATAGTTTTCAACTAGCAATAACCACGCCTCGGAAATTCCTCATTGGCTATGGTACCGTCACTGCGCAAAGCTACCGGAAGTAGGGCACTGGGTTGATATTAAATTTTCTTCTAATTAATTGCCCTGGTTAAATGTAATACATTACCTCAGTTAACTAAGAGTTATCTCACTGCTTCAGGTTTATATTATTCTTTTGATTTGCTCTGGTTAAATATTTTTAATCAGCCCAGTTCATCACGAAGTACGTAACTTAATTGAATTTAGTACCCATGATACAGGGTAGAACATATTCATTTCTTGTTAAACCTCTTGGAATACTTTCGACCATTAATTTATACTTTATGTAATAATATATTGTAATTGGATGAGATTAGTGTTAGGGATTTATGATTTTAAAACTTTTGGTGATTTTAATTCAATCGTGTAAAGATTTGTGTCTTATTTTGAATCCTGTTTGATGTTACCTGAAAAGGATATATAAAAAAGAGGACTTACTGAAGACCTTCTGGAAAAATATCAGGCCGAGGTTCCCATCTTGTGACAGCGTTATTCTTGTCCTTATAATACCACCAAGAATCTAACTGCATGTACCTACAAGACACAGCTTCAAGATAAATATAGAATCTAACTGTATGTACCTACAAGACATAGCTTCAAGATAAATATAGAATCCATCTACTTGTACCTACAAAACATAGCTTCAAGATAAATATAGAATCTAACTGCATGTACCTACAAGACATAGCGACAAGATAAATATAGAATCTTACTGTATGTACCTACAAGATATAGTTTCAAGATAAATATAGAATCTTACTGTATGTACCTACAAGACATAGTTTCAAGATAAATATAGAATCTTACTGTATGTACCTACAAGACATAGTTTCAAGATAAATATAGAATCTAACTGCATGTACCTACAAAACATAGCTTCAAGATAAATATAGAATCTAACTGCATGTACCTACAAGACATAGCGTCAAGATAAATATAGAATCTAACTGCATGTACATACAAAACATAGCTTCAAGATAAATATAGAATCTAACTGCATGTACCTACAAGACATAGCTTCAAGATAAATATAGAATCTAACTGTATGTACCAACAAGACATAGCGTCAAGATAAATATAGAATCTAACTACATGTACCTACAAGACATAGCGTCAAGATAAATATAGAATCTAACTGCATGTACGTACAATACATAGCTTTAGGATAAATATAGAATCTAACTGCATGTACCTACAAAAGCTAGCTTCAAGATAAATATAGAATCTAACTGCATGTGCCTACAAGATATAGCGTCAAGATATATTTAGAATCTAACTGCATGTACCTACAAAACATAGCGTCAAGATAAACATAGAATCTAACTACATGTACTTACAGATATAGCGTCAAGATAGATATAGAATCTTACTGTATGTACCTTCAAGACATAGCTTCTAGATAAATATAGAATCTAACTGCATGTACCTACAAAACATAGCTTCAAGATAAATATAGAATCTATCTACTTGTACCTACAAGATATAGCGTCAAGATAAATATAGAATCTTACTGTATGTACCTACAAGATATAGCGTCAAGATAAATATAGAATCCAACTGTATGTACCTACAAGACATAGCGTCAAGATAAATATAGAATCTAACTGCATGTACCTACAAAACATAGCGTCAAGATAAATATAGAATCTAACTGCATGTACATACAAAACATAGCGTCAAGATAAACATAGAATCTAACTACATGTACCTACAAAACATTGCGTCAAGATAAATATAGAATCTATCTACTTGTACCTACAAGACATAGCGTCAAGATAAACATAGAATCTAACTACATGTACCTACAAAACATAACGTCAGATAAATATAGAATATAACTGCATGTACCTACAAAACATAGCGTCAAGATAAACATTGTATCTAACTGCATGTACATAGCTTCAAGATAAATATAGAATCTAACTACATGTACCTACAAGACATAGCGTCAAGATAAATATAGAATCTAACTGCATGTACGTACAAGACATAGCTTCAGGATAAATATAGAATCTAACTGCATGTACCTACAAAACCTAGCTTCAAGATAAATATAGAATCTAACTGCATGTACCTACGAAACATACCGTCAAGATACATTTAGAATCTAACTACATGTACCTACAAAACATAGCTTCAAGATAAATATAGAATCTATCTACTTGTACCTACAAGACATAGCGTCAAGATAAACATAGAATCTAACTACATGTACCTACAAAACATAACGTCAGATAAATATAGAATCTAACTACATGTACCTACAAAACATAGCTTCAAGATAAATATAGAATCTAACTGTATGTACCTACAAGACATAGCGTCAAGATAAATATAGAATCTAACTGTACGTACCTACAAGATATAGCGACAAGATAAATATAGAATCTTACTGTATGTACCTTCAAGACATAGCTTCAAGATAAATATAGAATCTAACTACATGTACCTACAAGACATAGCGTCAAGATAAATATAGAATCTAACTGCATGTACCTTCAAAACATAGGTTCAAGATAAATATAGAATCTAACTGTATGTACCTACAAAACATAGCTTCAAGATAAATATAGAATCTAACTGCATTATAATAATACCAGTTAGCTGGAAGCCAACTTTAACTTGTCAACTACCTATTAACCAGCTATAGGGGAAATATAGCGCGATATCAGAAGGTCAGAAGTCAGAAGTTAGCTTGTCATATGAGGATTAAGTGGCAATTCATACCTGTAAGGTATTTTGGTCCGATCAATATCTTTCTTTATATCTAAAATAGTGTCTTCATAGTTCTTCCCCGGCTCGGTATTGTAGTAATAATAGCCGCCTGAAAACAGAAATATATGTAAATCGTTGATACCACATGTTTAATACAGACATGAACAGTAATGAACATACTATTATGAACGGTTGATTTTATAAATGTCGGGAATAGTACATCCACATTCCACCCATTGGAGAAGATAACGGTAAACCTGGAACTCAGTGAAGACAATTTGTTCTTACCATTATCAGTCCAGTAACCTAGGTGACTAAGAGTTATATCAGCTGGTTGATAGTCAGTCTGTTTATCAAAATAATACTGAACCAGTTTTCCATATCTCTCAAATACCTGAAAATATTCATTGACAGTTTAATAATGTATAGATCATCATAGGTGTGATTATGCCGAAAAATCTGGGGCTGATTAACTGTCATATCAAAACGAAAAGCCACATGTTGTAAACCACAATTCAAAAGTCAATACAGTGAAACCCTGTATCGGGTGTATCCTCTTTTGCTAGCAGGGGATTAATAGGATCAAATCACTAGACCGTTTTCTAGGTCGAAACTGGCCTACAGCAGTCAGCTGAAGTATAGATATTTCAGTAAAACTTTGTTCCAATTTCAGTATGTTGATAAAAGCAAAAATATTGGGATGGGCTGCAGCTACTTTGGAAAGTCTGGAGTGGAAACTCTCAACATGATTCGTGGTTATTTGGCCATCTGTACTGAAGTGGTTCCATATGTGTTGACTGACACCATCTACCCATTGTTCCGTAACATAGTCTGCGAATTGTCGGACGCCTGGAATATCCATATCTACATCTTCCAATACCGTCCACCAGAAGTCTTCTATACCATATAATGGTATAAGCGGTAAAGCTGCAGATCTCCTTATAAACTGGTTTACTGTTGGTGAGTCTCTAAACAACATTTGGAGACCACATTGCTGGGCACCCTTCCAAATGGCTTGTCTGAAATCGAACATGCAGCCCTTAATGGTACAGTTAAAGTTGTTCGGAGCTGCTTTCTGGGCCGCTTTTTCAAAGTCCTTGACGATTGTCTGTGGTTGAAGGCTTATGTTTAACTGGCTACTTTTGTCTTTAAGGATTCTAAATAGTGCTTCATAGGTTGTCTGAGTTTTTTTTGGTAGAAGTGCGTAAACTAGTGGAAACATTTTATCATTAACAAATGTATGGATGGAATATAGCTGGTAAAAGAGTCCAGGACACATACTAAAGGTACCATCACAAAAGTATCTGCTTCAGAAAGATGTTGTAGGTTTTCGATAAGATCTGTATAGATCATCATAGGTGTGATTATGCCGAAAAATCTGGGGCTGATTAACTGTCATATCAAAACGAAAAGCCACATGTTGTAAACCACAATTCAAAAGTCAATACAGTGAAACCCTGTATCGGGTGTATCCTCTTTTGCTAGCAGGGGATTAATAGGATCAAATCACTAGACCGTTTTCTAGGTCGAAACTGGCCTACAGCAGTCAGCTGAAGTATAGATATTTCAGTAAAACTTTGTTCCAATTTCAGTATGTTGATGAAAGCAAAAATATTGGGATGGGCTGCAGCTACTTAGGAAAGTCTGGAGTGGAAACTCTCAACATGATTCGTGGTTCTTTGGCCATCTGTACTGAAGTGGTTCCATATGTGTTGACTGACACCATCTACCCATTGTTCCGTAACATAGTCTGCGAATTGTCGGACGCCTGGAATATCCATATCTACATCTTCCAATACCGTCCACCAGAAGTCTTCTATACCATATAATGGTATAAGCGGTAAAGCTGCAGATCTCCTTACAAATTGGTTTACTGTTGGTGAGTCTCTAAACAACGTTTGGAGACCACATCGCTGGGCACCCTTCCAAATGGCTTGTCTGAAATCGAACATGCAGCCCTTAATGGTACAGTTAAAGTTGTTCGGAGCTGCTTTCTGGGCCGCTTTTTCAAAGTCCTTGACGATTGTCTGTGGTTAAAGGCTTATGTTTAACTGGCTACTTTTGTCTTTAAGGATTCTAAATAGTGCTTCATAGGTTGTCCGAGTTTTGTTTGGTAGAAGTGCGTAAACTAGTGGAAACATTTTATCATTAACAAATGTATGGATGGAATATAGCTGGTAAAAGAGTCCAGGACACATACTAAAGGTACCATCACAAAAGTATCTGCTTCAGAAAGATGTTGGAGGTTTTCGATAGTAGCAAATATAAGAATGTCTTCATCAGAATGGAGTAGGAAGTCTTGATTCATTGTTGTCTTCTTGTAAATATCTGGAAGATTGATGGATGCACGGGATGTTGGTAAAGGTGGAAGATCTTTGGACCTAGACTTGTATTTTATTCAAATGCTGAACATATATCTTTACTGCTGGTTAACTGGAAGGGTTAGTTAAACAAACATATTTAATGGACCATATCCACTAATCCTTTTAATCCCCTGCTGGCAAAAGAGGAACTCCCCCCTGTACCATACATAGAAGATAAATCCCGGTATAGCGGCGCACCCTCTAAACCGCAATCCGGCATAGAAATCAAGTCCGAAAGAAGTTAATCTATAGTTAATTGGTCTCTCCTAACCGGCATCTGAATTCGTATTAATTGAAGCTAATCCGTTGACGGCATGAGAGATGAATACGGCACTTGCTAATTAATCACTAATCCAATTAATTACACTTTTATGTATTACCACTGCTACGGGTAAACCGGCAACCCCTTCAAACCGGCATTTATCACAGTCCGACAGACTGCCGTTTAGAGGGGTTTCACTGTATATCTCAAAGGCAAGGTGTATAAGGCAATTCAAGATATTATGCTAGACAACTTTACCCTTGTGTTTGCATCTCACCACCCATGTAAAAGATATTACATAAATGAATGGGTCAATTTGATATTTCTTTGATGAATGTTTGTTGAGTTTTACAGCCATCAAAGGCAACCGCTGCCTCCTTTGTCTCTGTTTTAATGACATGTAAAGGCTGATACAGATATAATTTAAGTTTTAAAGACCAGTGTGAGATACTATTACATGTACATACATTATTGATCATTACAACAAGCGATTGTCAATGGAACTTCATAGACTTATTGATCAATCATTTCCATGCATTCTTATTTCTAAAACTATTTCAATTTAAAGCATTACATAGTTGGTTGGGGTTTTGCAATGGCTTCGTGATCTTACAGTTGCTGAAGAAACATGCAGAGAAAGGAGATTGGTAATAATATCCATAACTGAGCTTAATAACATACCATATACCTAATGTTCATGACACTGTATTAAAATACTTACATCGTTAATACCACCGTTGTCACTATAAACTATAATAGTACTGATGGTATAACCGGGGGGAACCTCGTCTACACCGCCCATAATACCCCATGATAGACTGTGGTCAGTCTTGTTATAGTTGGTGGACATGGTTAACGGGTTAGTAAACGGTGCTATCAATATAGCATTACCATTCTTGTCAAATAAAACTACTGGACCAGTTCCATGTAAACCATCTTGTATCTTAATAGTCGTTGGACTCCATCTGGAATAAGACGTTATAGCAACTAAAAACCTTCATTTATGACGAAGGGATATTACGTATTTCTGAAGAAGGGATATTACTTATTTCTGACGGAGAGATATTAATTATTTAAGGGGTACTACGCAGTTATACACGATTACTGAGAATGTGTAAAATTATATCACAAAGTCCCATAACAGGGGAAACAAATAAAATACATACATACCATGTCCTGTCGTCTAACGTTTCAGCTCAAAGCCTTTCTCAGAAACACTGGATGGAGACGAGAGTATCATCTTTGAAACGTCGCAATTTATTTAATAAAGTAATTGTTAACCATAAAATTGTGTTCAGTTATTACTCAGAAACACTTAAAGTAGTAGAAGTTAAATAAGAATAAGCATTAGGTGTTTTCTGGGGAATGCTGTTAGACGAAACGTTAGACGGTATGAAGAATGTGTAGTTCGTTACGACCTAACATCGTATACCAAATACTGGTTTTAACATGACCTTATTTAAGTATGATGTATGCGGGTATTGTTCGGACAGGATTGGCTTTTGACGAAGTTTTCTTTAGAATTTTCAGTTGTTGCTCAATAAATAACTGGTACTCTTGAAATAAAATGCTTACACGCCTAGCTGTTTCGCTCTATCACCGAACATATCAGCAGACAGGGACAGATAACCCACTGTAGAATTCACATCTTGAACAGTGAAGCTGGGAAATCCGCCGATTGTTTTATTAGCGGAAGGAGCTTTAGTTCCCTTGGCGCCATTTATATACGTCTGTAACAAAAAACATTATGATCTTAGACTGCCTGATGTCATATAACCCACGTGCAAGGCCGCAGACCGCGAAACATCCAAGAAACATTACCGTATTGTTACCATAATTATAAGAAATAATCAACCATAAGAGTATTCTTTATATGACATTTAGTAATTGGTAGTATAATAATAATAACTAGGTTTTATGGAATAACAATTAATGAGTTCATTTTTTTCTGAAAAATTAAAGAAGAAAAAATAAACTAAGTACTTGTTATTCCATAAAACTTAGTTATTATTATCATTCATAAGAGTATACACATAACTGATATGAGCCATTATTAGGCTACTGGCAAAATTTTCTTTGTCTGTTAAGACAGTGATCGAACATATTAAATTGTTTCCCATTCTTTGATCAAAATACATGATTGTTTTTTTCGTTCTTTTATTTAATGCACTTTCAGTACTTTCAGTCGAGGGCATATTTGGATAAAAAAAAAACTCCTTTATGTCGTATGAAGTTCTCCTTTATCATCAAGAAAAAATGTGATATTGGAGCAGAACAAAAAGCTATTTTATATCATTACATAAAACGGGCATTGGTTTGACATTGTCTTGACCCCCCTCCCTTCCTCCCCATTCCCACCGTATTACCTACCTGTTCAAAGATAAATGCGGGTGTAGATCCGGTTTGGTAGGTCTTGATTCTGGCTAGAATTTTAGTATCGTCTATTTTGTAGTTGAACTGGGTATCTTGCCAGGGTCCTAAAGTATCAAGACCACTGTTCATGGATGTCCTGGTCAGGTTTAATGTTCCTTCCATGTCTGAATATCGTTTACCATTAACATAGAAATACGTTTCAGCGCTATGTATCCACTGCACATTATTGTAAGATATAGCGTAAACCCCATTGGTGTTTGTAAGAAGCTCTAGTTCTGAAACATATCATACGTGTACCATAATATAACTGACTCTCACAGCGGATACAGTTGGAAGAGTTGCATCAAATTCACCATGTCCCTCTTTGTACACTGCATGGTGCTGCTTATCTTAATTAGCCCATGTATGAATGCAGAGGATTAGGGCGTCAAACTCCATTCATTTGTCTGCAAAATAATCATGCCAGATAAATTCCTTTCCGCCATCCTCTCACACACCTTGACATGCTAACGTCCTATGCCTGTACATAAAATCCTATCAGTAATAAGCTTAAACAAGGATAAAGATTGACAATAAAAAGAACGTGTACCTGCATATGATGATGTAATCAACAACACCAACAGAAAACAAGGAGCATAGAATGGGCGGTACATCATGGTGACCGCTATCTAACTCATATAAAAACTATAATCTGTAAGCTATGTATTTATATTGACACTCCTCTAGATAACACAAGATAAGTTGTCGGATATCAAGTGAGATTAAACATATCATATGATAAAGATGTTGAAATATCACTTACTATATTTAGAATTATTTCCTGCATGGAAGCACTGGCTGTGGAAATAAACATGAGAATTCCCAATAATCTAATTTCATTACGTTCCTAAACGTTTTTGCATTTGGACAAAATCTGAACAAATATGTCAAAATAAAATGAGAAATGAAATGAATGGAGTTTTTAAATGGCATTTAGCAATTGTGAGTACGATATATATGCACAGCTTTATGGAACAACAATCACTGGTTAAAGTGTATGCTACGTTTCGGCGTGTTTCCCCCGCCGTCCTCAGGCACAGAATGACAAGACATGATAGGCAACGATATATATACAATGAAATGAATGGAGTTTTACATTATCCACCTATATGTTCTGATAAATTCGGATATACATGTACTTCAAGAGAGATCATATCAATAGATTGTAGACCTAGTTGGTATCATTTATTCTCCAATATTGAAAAGTACAATAATAAGCACGTTAATATGACGTTTTTTTCTGGTAACATATATGTATGAACAATATATTAAATTGGATTCACGAACTAGTTATTAACTGTAGTTTGATATGACATAATAGTTTCCCTTAAAAGAAGCTCTTTAAAAAAGAGGCAGATATGGTCTTGTTTGTTCGTTAATACAAATTCACCTGATGCCAGTCGAAGTTTTTTATCAACTGGAGATTTGCTTCCAAATTCCATTTGCATTTAAAGTATTTAGATATGTATAAAAACATCTAATTTCTTATAACAAAAATCGATATCCCTTTTAAATGGAAGAATCACTAGTTTTGTGATTATGAAAATTAGTATTTCTAAAGTGTAAAGACCGAACATTACAAATATGGCGGCTGCCTTCACGCCGCGAAAGTTAGATTGTAAAGATTTAAATTCATATTTGAAGACATTACCAAGTCCTGTGCTGGATAGGTTGTACAATCACCCTGCTACGTGTTTAGCTGTTTTTAGGTAACAATTAAAATGTTATAGTGACAGTTGTAAACTATGTAAAGTCACAAAGTGATATGCGTGTCTCTCTACATGTTTTATCTTCATCTCTTGTTTTTGTCTTGGCAAAATCAACATATTTCTTATTTTGAAATGAAAATTGTAATATCAGCCTGAAACTTTGTACAAATGCTAAGTCTTTAATTTAAGACTATAAGCAATAATTTGAGGTAAAAAAAATATATCAGAAAACATTTTGATTATAATGTATGTAGTCTATCTATCAATTATTATTTAAGTTGGACAAAATAGCTTGGAATAGTGTACGTAGGGTCTACTGAAAAATCTACTTAACTTTGTTGAGTCGCTTTGAGCATTGAAGACAAGAAAAGACAATGTTGTTGTAGAAAAGGTAGTGTCTGCTTTATAAGTGTTAGGCCTACTACAAAAAAGGCCTCAACTAACCAATGATGTCTTTCATTTCTAATCTGAAACTTATTAGTAATTTACCATATGTAAAGAATAGGTATAAATCCGAATCAAGTGAACTAGCATATGTATATTTTGTCATAATGAAAGCAATTTCCCAGATGAATTTCATTATATATGGTACCATACTAAAATGCCCTTATTTTGAAAAGCATAGACAACTATTCTTAGAGAAGTATTATCATACTAGACAGAGCACATTAAAATTTCAACAAGTGTTTTCATATAACAACAAGAGGCATTTGTTAAATTTGGCCAAATTTATTAGAATCATTTCTGAATCTTTTTGATGTTTGTTTATATTTCTTATTTACATATTTATTTTTATTTATTTTATTTACATTGTCAACATCTTCAGTGTATTTTTGGTATGTGTTTATATACGTATACATTTCCTTTATATTGTATGTATGTATGTATGTAGTTCTCATTTACCCTATTATGGGGTCGCTAGAGAATAAAGATATCTATCTATCTACCTACCTATTGTTTATTGTAGAGAACTGCCTGATATAGGACGTCAGTATGTGATGAGAACATTATTTGTTGAACAACCAGTATCACAAGCTGTCATTGGTCAATGGGTTAATAATAAATTCATCAAGTAAGTTGCCCTCTTGAATAAGATACAATGCTAGTTTCATTTATTTACCTATTTAACCCATGCTGTTTTTTGTTGTTAATCATTTTACTTGATAACGTTACCCATATGTGTTTTGAAAAGTAGTATGTAATAAACCTAGAAGTAGTATATCCATAAATTTTTTGTTTTTTAACAAGGTATATACAGGTATTTTTTAAAACTTATATTCAATATATATTGTCAACCAATTTTGTATGTATGAAGTAGATGGGTCCTTAGCCACACATTTTTATCATGTTTAAAACATAAAAAATATATTGATTGATTTTGATATTGGCTTTGATTTAAATGTCTTTGTGTTTTAATGACGATTTCTCTTGTCTGTTTCTATGATATAGTGACCATAGATATGCATGTAAAGCCTTAACAGAATTAAGAGTATGGTATGAACAACCTATACCTGGTGGCCAGCCAGGATGGATATTGAATAAAACATTCAGAAATAATACTAAAGTTGCTTTATTAGGAGGGTAAGATTCTTTGTGCATATTTTAAAAATATTTCCCTGCAAATTTGTTTTGGTATATTAATACTCATTCAGTAAAAAAAACCTCAAAATAAACAGTATATAGTTAGGCAGATTATTTAATAATTCTATTTTGGGAATTTTTATCAGAAGAAAACACTACAAACTTTTCAGAAGTTTAGAGATTGTCTTGTTTTGGGCATGTTTTCCTTTAGATGTTTTTCTGTCCAAGATTTAGGAGCATCTAATAAATATTGCTCAATGCTGTATTTTATTTCAGAGGAACACCCTGGATTGGTGGGAGATCAACAACAGTAGATAAATATGCTAAAGATATATTATTTTTAGATAAATATGCTCAGGAAAGATGGGAGGTAAATTTATTTGAGTTTTCTGTCATTTCATATTTACAAAACATAACTGGCTGAAGTTTGATAAACATACTCTTAAGGTTAAAGTAGAATAACTCTGTCAGTAGCAAGTTGGATTGTGGAAGTTGGATTGTCAATGGGTGTGGCTTTGAGTAAAAAATTGTAGCAGAGCACTAATAAGAGTTTGTGTATGAAGAAAGATAAAACAATTTATAAGACCTGTAGGCTAGCAACAACTATAACTGTCTCACCTTATGAGGAGTCACCATGCCAACCAGAATTTTTTTATATTGTTGTAAAAAATTAAACTTTGTCATTTATTTTACAGTGTGTATTACACTTTATGGTGGGATCATCTGAAGGTATTGAAGGTGTTAGTAGAGATATTATAGAAGTATTAAATAACAGTGGACTCATGAGAGTGTAGGTATTTCTGTTTGTATCATATGGTTTAGCTGAAAGTGTTATAAGACTACAGGAGAAGAAAACCCTTGTATTACGAGCAATACTAGTAATATCAATCTTAATGTCAGTGTTTTATACACAGATGAAAAAACAAGTTATTATGCCCTTTTTAGGGATATAAGCCAATAAGATTACAATATATACAAGTTTTGAACTTTTTGATATCTGCAGATTTGGAGAAAGAGACCTACGATTTTTATACTAGGTTCTATTGTTTGTACTTTGTAAATATATTTGATGTTATTCTAGTGATACCACAGACCCTAGCCCCACTATTACACCTGCTGGTTTCCAGTTTCTACTCATGGATACAGCCTCTCAAGTCTGGTATTTTATGTTACAGTATCTAGAAACAGTCGAGGTTAGTTATTTATTATCAACATAAGTTGATTCTGTTCAGGATTTCTAGGACATCTGTCAATACATAGAGTTTAATAATCAAATGTTTTCCTTAACTGGGGAGTTAGAGAGTTTATTTGTCAATATTGTCTTTGATTGTCTGCAGGGGATAAAATGACAGTAGGATGGTTTTTTTTTAAGGTTAACTGGAGTCTTAGCATTAGGTCCTGAGAGTTTCTTTGAGAGTTCCATGTCAGTAGTGTTGGGTCGAAAATAACCCCTCATTTATTAACTTGCAATAGAAATTGAATTATTAGTTATATTTATTGCCATTTTTTCTCCCACAGCATAGAGGAATGGATCTTGTAGAATGTTTATCGTTTTTATTTCAACTGAGTTTCTCCACATTAGGTCAGGTAAGAATTGTTATGTATTATATCTTGATTGAGAGGTGTGGTATCTTAACCAGATATAAGACTTGATATTTGCTTAACATGTTTAGCATTAGTCACTTGTATTAAGTATTGTTACAATGTTAAAAATCACAGAAATGACCTGTACAAATATTGAAATAACAAATTGTGTTATGTTTCTAGGACTATACTACAGATGGTATGAGTGAATCTCAACTTAAATTTTTACAACATCTACGAGAATTTGGTTTAGTTTATCAACGAAAGGTATTTTGAAAGTTTTAATAATGATGGAATAATAAATTACATAATAGAATAAACCCAAATTTGGGTTGAACCATACTATAACTTTTTATAACTTACTAAGAGGACTATGTTTGTGATACTATGTATTCTCATTTTAACAAATTAACCTTAACAATAGAGAACTCCACTTTAACCCTGTACCAGTGCCTTCTGTTGAATAGTAACTTGTTACCTTTCAACCACCTTAAATACTTAGATATATATATTTACAATATTTTCTTATTTTGATATTTGGGTTTTTTTTTCAAGCTGTAAGAAAAGAGCTCATGGATTGGTTTTAAAAGATGATAATGTGGAAATTTTTCAACCCAAGCCACTCCATGCATTTTGCCTTGTCTGTATTTCAGAGAAAATCTCAGCGATATTACCCAACATGTTTAGCTATTAACTTAGCGTCTGGATTATCAAATATTTCTACAGGGCAGGAAAAAACAGGGTTTATTATAGTGGAAACTAATTATAGAGTTTATGCTTATACAGGTAGGAGATCTGGATTTATTGATAATGCTTAGTCTATTTGATATGTTCTGATCTAAGAGCTTGATGTTGTATTGAAACTATATTATCTTACAATTAGAATCTTCAGAACAAAGAAACTCCCTATTTCTAACTATTTATGACTAACCATCTCCAACCCCTTCTTTTTGTTTGCAATTTATATGACCTAGGGTAGTGCCTTCTTGACAATGTTAACCTCATCTCACTCACCTGGCTTGACTAGGATCTTATCCTATAGTTTAATCTGAATACCTTGTAAACTCTATTTTTAGATTCCCCTTTAAAGATTGCTCTATTAGCTATATTCTGTGATATGTTATATAGGTAATTATAGTTAATCTTTATATTTTATACTTCCTCATTGTATGACTGTAACTGTTGGTCACCACTCTAGAAATGATTGATACGAATGTCATGACTTGTCCTGTTTAGAGGACAAGGAACCTGCCATTAAGAAGGATGTTATGTTTCTAGCTTGATCTGTCCATCAAAGATGTAACCTCACTTAGAGTGCAAGTTAAATCATAATAGAAGTCATCTTTCCTTAGTATTGTGTTAAATTGTATAGAAAATCTGGAAAAGATTATTCTATAAAAGTGTATGATATATGTGTGAATTGTAATTATAGGTTTCCTACTATGGTAGTATGTAATTTAAGTAGAACTAGTGTACGAGAAGCCTTAATTAGAGGTATTACTGCTGAACAGGTGAGGGTCTGTTTACATTGTTTTAAATGTTGATAATTAAGTTCAGTTCAGATATTTAGAAATATGTTCATCTATGAAGTCGTTTAAATGGACTTTATTGAATGTCTTAACTGCTTAAATTGAAGAATATTATGATAAAATAATTTCAAAAGCAGTTCAGTACAGTATAAGTCTTCACTTCGTTGGCAAAATGTACATCTTTGAGTTTTATATTTTATTAGAAGTGTTTATAATATGGCGAAATGACTGTCAATCATGAAAAGTACAGATGAGTATTTGAATGTTTGATATTTTTTTACGTTACAGATATTAAATTTTTTACGGTCTCATGCTCACCCTAAAATGTTGGCTGATGTAAGTAACCTTATTATAACCTTGTTATTAACACACTGTTAACTATGTTGAACAATACTTCTCCCAGTATGTCTATATATATTGCTCAAAGATGAAGGTTTTGAGTTGCTTTGTGTCTATATTCTTACTTCTATATTTATATTGTTATTTCTATGTTGTTAAAATAATTTAATGAAGTACCAGTGTAGTTCAGTGGTCGAAAGCTTGTCAATGCGTCCAATATAGACAGTGGAACGAGGACTGAAGTTCAAGCTTTCGACCCATTAACATTAAAGATTATTATCAAAAAACAGCTCACTACAGGCATAATAATATTAGCAACAATATTTACAGTACTGTTATAATGGATAATAGTCATCAGAATTCATCTGTATTTTAACATTTGTTATTCAGACACCAGTATTACCACCCACTATAACAGATCAAGTTAGATTATGGGAATTAGAAAGAGACAGGTTAAAATTTAATGATGGTGTTTTATATAGTCAGTTTAATTCTCAAGCAGATTATGAACTTCTCAGTGATTATGCCAAGGTATTATTCTGTCTCTTATCAGTCTCTATATCAGTCTCAATATCAATCTCTATATCAGTCTCTATATCAATCTCAATATCAATCTCTATATCAGTCTCTCTATATCAATCTCTATATTAGTCTCAATATCAATCTCTATATCAGTCTCTCTATATCAATCTCTATATCAATCTCTATATCAGTCTCTATATCAGTCTCAATATCAATCTCTATATCAGTCTCTATATCAGTCTCAATATCAATCTCTATATCAGTCTCTCTATATCAATCTCTATATCAATCTCTATATCAGTCTCTATATCAGTCTCTATATCAATCTCTATATCAGTCTCTATATCAATCTCAATATCAATCTCTATATCAATCTCTATATCAGTCTCTATATCAATCTCAATATCAATCTCTATATCAGTCTCAATATCAATCTCTATATCAATCTCTATATCAGTCTCTATATCAATCTCAATATCAATCTCTATATCAGTCTCTCTATATCAATCTCTATATTAGTCTCAATATCAATCTCAATATCAGCATCTATCTCTATATCAATCTCTATATCAATCTCTATATCAGTCTCTATATCAGTCTCAATATCAATCTCTATATCAGTCTCTATATCAGTCTCAATATCAATCTCTATATCAGTCTCTCTATATCAATCTCTATATCAATCTCTATATCAGTCTCTATATCAGTCTCTATATCAATCTCTATATCAGTCTCTATATCAATCTCAATATCAATCTCTATATCAATCTCTATATCAGTCTCTATATCAATCTCAATATCAATCTCTATATCAGTCTCAATATCAATCTCTATATCAATCTCTATATCAGTCTCTATATCAATCTCTATATCAGTCTCTATATCAATATCAATCTCTATATCAATCTCTATATCAATCTCAATATCAATCTCAATATCAGTCTCTATATCAATCTCAATATCAATCTCAATATCAGTCTCTATATCAGTCTCTATATCAATCTCTATATCAGTCTCTATATCAGTCTCTATATCAATCTCTATATCAATCTCTATATCAGTCTCTATATCAATCTCTATATCAGTCTCTATATCAGTCTCAATATCAGTCTCTATATCAGTCTCTATATCAATCTCAATATCAGTCTCAATATCAATCTCTATATCAGTCTCTATATCAGTCTCAATATCAATCTCTATATCAGTCTCTCTATCAGTCTCTATATCAGTCTCTCTATCAGTATCTATATCAATCTCTATATCAGTCTCTCTATATCAGTCTCTATATCAATCTCTATATCAGTCTCTATATCAGTCTCTCTATCAATCTCTATATCAGTCTCTATATCAATCTCTATATCAGTCTCTATATCAGTCTCTATATCAATCTCTATATCAGTCTCTATATCAATCTCTATATCAGTCTCTCTATCAATCTCTATATCAGTCTCTCTATCAGTCTCTCTATCAATCTCTATATCAGTCTCTCTATCAATCTCTATATCAGTCTCTCTATCAGTCTCTCTATCAATCTCTATATCAGTCTCTATATCAATCTCAATATCAGTCTCTCTATCAATCTCTATATCAGTTTCTATATCAATCTCTATATCAGTCTCTATATCAATCTCTATATCAGTCTCTATATCAATCTCTATATCAGTCTCAATATCAATAACTATATCAGTCTCAATATCAATCTCTATATCTGTCTCTATATCAATCTCAATATCAATCTCAATATCTCTATATCAGTCTCTATATCAGTCTCTATATCAGTCTCTATATCAATCTCTATATCAATCTCTATATCAATCTCAATATCAATCTCTATATCAGTCTCAATATCAATCTCAATATCAGTCTCTATATCAATCTCAATATCAATCTCTATATCAGTCTCTATATCAGTCTCTATATCAATCTCTATATCAGTCTCAATATCAATCTCAATATCAGTCTCAATATCAGTCTCTATATCAATCTCTATATCAGTCTCAATACCAGTCTCTATATCAATCTCTATATCAGTATCAATACCAGTCTCTCTATCAATCTCTATATCAGTCTCTATATCAGTCTCTATATCAATCTCTATATCAGTCTCTATATCAATCTCTATATCAATCTCTATATCAATATCAATCTCTATATCAGTCTCAATATCAATCTCTATATCTGTCTCTATATCAATCTCAATATCAATCTCAATATCTCTATATCAATATCTCTATATCAGTCTCTATATCAGTCTCTATATCAATCTCTATATCAGTCTCAATATTAGTCTCTCTATATCAGTTTCTATATCAATCTCAATATCAGTCTCAATATCAATCTCTATATCAGTCTCAATATCAATCTCTATATCAGTCTCTATATCAGTCTCTATATCAGTCTCAATATCAGTCTCTATATCAGTCTCAATATCAATCTCAATATCAATCTCTTTATCAGTCTCTATATCAATCTCAATATCAATCTCTATATCAGTCTCTATATCAATCTCAATATCAATCTCAATATCAATCTCTATATCAGTCTCTATATCAATCTCAATATCAGTCTCAATATCAATCTTTATATCAGTCTCAATATCAGTCTTTATATCAATCTCAATATCTATATCAATCTCTATATCAATATCAATCTCAATATCAGTCTCAATATCAATCTCTATATCAGTCTCTATATCAATCTCAATATCAATCTCTATATCAGTCTCTATATCAATCTCAATATCAGTCTCAATATCAATCTCTATATCAGTCTCTATATCAGTCTCTCTATCAATCTCAATATCAGTCTCAATATCAGTCTCTATATCAATCTCTATATCAGTCTCTATATCAATCTCTATATCAGTCTCTATATCAGTCTCTATATCAATCTCTATATCAGTCTCAATATCAATCTCTATTTCAGTCTCTATATCAGTCTCTATATCAGTCTCTCTATCAGTCTCTATATCAGTCTCTCTATATCAGTCTCTATATCAATCTCTATATCAATCTCTATATCAATCTCAATATCAATCTCTATATCAGTCTCAATATCAATCTCAATATCAGTCTCTATATCAATCTCAATATCAATCTCTATATCAGTCTCTATATCAGTCTCTATATCAATCTCTATATCAGTCTCAATATCAATCTCAATATCAGTCTCAATATCAGTCTCAATATCAATCTCTATATCAATCTCTATATCAGTCTCAATACCAGTCTCTATATCAATCTCTATATCAGTATCAATACCAGTCTCTCTATCAATCTCTATATCAGTCTCTATATCAGTATCTATATCAATCTCTATATCAGTCTCTTTATCAATCTCTATATCAATCTCTATATCAATATCAATAACTATATCAGTCTCAATATCAATCTCTATATCTGTCTCTATATCAATCTCAATATCAATCTCAATATCTCTATATCAATATCTCTATATCAGTCTCTATATCAGTCTCAATATCAGTCTCTCTATATCAGTCTCTATATCAGTCTCTATATCAGTCTCTCTATCAATCTCTATATCAGTCTCTATATCAGTCTCTCTATCAATCTCAATATCAGTCTCTATATCAGTCTCTATATCAGTCTCTATATCAATCTCTATATCAGTCTCAATATCAATCTCAATATCAGTCTCTATTTCAGTCTCTATAGCAATCTCTATATCATTCTCAATACAATATCTATCAGTCTCAATATCAGTCTCTCTATATCAATCTCAATATCAATCTCTATATCAATCTCTATATCAATCTCTATATCAGTCTCAATATCAATCTCTATATCAGTCTCTATATCAATCTCTATAGCAATCTCTATATCATTCTCAATACAATCTCTATCAGTCTCAATATCAATCTCTATATCAATCTCTATATCAATCTCTATATCAGTCTAACATCATTGGAACAGGCCTTTGATTGAAAAATATTTAGATTACAATGTAGACTAAAAAATATCGAAAACAAAAGACATTTAAAATTGTGATCTGATTTAAAAAAGGATTGTCTGAGCTGCATCAAAATTTCACTTCATTTGATTTGAAATTTTGTTCGTATTTGTTTCAAGTTGAAATTTAGGGTCAACAGCAAAAGATAAACTCTTTTCAAATAAATTAAATCTAGTCCAGGCTGAATAGGAGATGTTTATACAAATCATTTAGTGTTGCTGCTAATTTTCTCTTTGAAACATATTTTCAGGATTTGGGAGTCTTGGTGTGGGAAAATGTGTCCAAGAGAGTTATGGTAGTCACTAAAGCTGGTCACGATGATGTTAAAAAGTTCTGGAAACGTCAGAAAAACAGCTGATGACTGTTGGAATCAGAGAATAGTTTTGGAAGTCAATTTTGTTGAACAATAGGCGTCAAAATTATGATATTATTAGTTCATATTGCTGTTGAGAAAAACTTTGAAAGAAAAAATTTGTAAGCAAAGCCAAGGTCACACATATTTAAAAGAGCTGCCTAAAAAAAATGGTTGGATTTTGCACTTAAATATAACTGGTAATCCACATTAAATCTATTAAATAAGTAACTTGCCATCTCAAAGAAGAATACTTGAACTGGTAGTTTAAAGTCTGAAAGAGGGTATGGGCTGTGAGCTCTATTTACCTGCCCTGTCCAACTACAGCCTCAAAATACATGGCTGGGATTTGGTCACATGAAAGTTTTGATAAGAAAACATCTTATTTTTGAGAGGTCACATATTAAAAATTACAAAAACTTTGTATGAATTTTTTATATTTAAATCTTTAACAAAGGGATAAAGATTTTTTGCTTCCATGTATTCCAAAGGTTTAAAACAAGAGATTCTACTCAACAGTTTATTCTATTGTGTTAATATGTTATAAAGAGATTGTTTTGTTATGATGTATTTGGTTTGTATATTATTGTATATAGAAATCATTTTTACACAAATTTTGTTTCTATTTCCTCAACATTCATACATTATAATATAGGACTATAATTATGACTATAAACTATGATGATAAGGACGATTGAAAATAACTATGTTAAAGTATTGCTCAAAACAGAAATAATTTAACAAGTGGTTGCCTAGCAAGATATGCCAATTTTAAGGTATGTTTTTGTTTTAACACAGGTTTAAACTTCAGCATTTGGAAATGAACTTGGACCTTGGCCTAGATCTCATCAATATACATGATCACATTAAATACTTAAATGGATAAATCTCTGTTGAGTTGACAAGCCAATTTTGACGCGTTTTAACAAAGTCAAAGGCATTTACTCAAAAACTATTCATTGAAAAATCGTCGCATCGAACTTTTTCAAGATCTCATCAATATAAATGATCACACAAAATGTCATTTAAATCCGATGAAAACAGTTGCGTTCACAAGCCAATTGTGGACGGAATGACTGACAGGTGACGTTAATATGCAACATTATAATGAGGGCATATAAAACAAAGGTTATTGTAGGCAAGTTACAGTAAAATTAACAACCAGAACCGGTTGGAATAATTTTTACGTATCTTTAATGGGATTTAATCAACCACAAACCATCATGGTATGAATATTGACTTAGTCCTGTAGTGATAGGCCAAATTGACTCTCTACATTATGCAGGATTCAGTAAGAGTGATTTATGACAGCTATTCCACTATATAGCATTCCAAGCATTTATTCAGTTGTCATTTGAGTTACACCATTTCAAATAATCATACAAATATTAACAATGCATGTCCAAGTTTAAATTTATCTATCAGTTTTATTTAAAGTTAAGACGTTTTGTAACAATTTGCAATTTATACTTTTGCTTAATACAATTTTCAATTTTCAACATTTAGCTTATATATACAAGATACAATTTAGGATTAAGGCTACTTTTAATTCATTCTTTATACAATCCATTCCCAAATACAATCTTATTCAAAAAGATAGGCCTATATAAAGAATTTGTGCTTTAGTTTTATAAAATTACCATACTGCCAACTCCAAACAAACCTCCATTTCTTCAAATATGTCTACAAAATAAGCAACCATGATCAAAACCACTATAAATTATTTGTTCCACTTTTAAAAATGGCAATCTAACAATCGAATCCAAATCAATAACGGAAGAACTCCGTGCTTAATGAGATCCAAAGAACTGTTTTGCGACTTGTTGTGGTTCTCGTATATTAAGGAGGGTCATGGTGACAAACTCCCAGAGCCCATCATTCTTACAGTTGCAATCATCTTCTACTGGGTAGTAGTAGGTCATGGCATATTGGTAGGCTGAAAAAAAGGATCAACACATTTCATAAATAAGATCTAAATGAACTGAACTATGAGGTCTTCGGTTCAAACCAACCCTTTGGCCTGCAAACTTCGAGATTTATCTAAACTGTGACTCAAAATCCTTTCGAGATCACGGTTATAATAAATAAATATGTAACAGGTATTAATAATAGCTACTATTATGTTGAAACAGCACACAAGTCTCGAGATGCTTTATGCTCCGATATGTGAGATAGATCCAGTGGTGATTCTAAAGGGGCTGGAACGTGATCATATTCCTTTTCTTAGCTTGCTTCTCACTTTAATTATCTAACGATTCATAGAAACTATACTGTGTAGATCCATATACTTTTAAAGACTTGCATTATCCTTGACTTGATGATACCCTGGTACATCTCAAATTTAATTTGGGATGATCGTTTGTCTTTTTAGAAAATAAAGTAGAGAAAAATAGGCGTGGAGAATACAATCCCAAGTTCCTAATATCAAAACAATGTTGTAAGATGATGATGAAGGTGTACTTACCAAAAGGAATACTAATAGTAACAGCCAGAGCAACAGCCCCAACAATGGCTGTACGCGTCCAATTCCATTTACATCTGGTTGGTTCTACTAGAACCTCTTCAAAGTTATTATCATAAAACATTTCTTGTGATGGAGAAGGTACTATTTCGTGAGAAGGTTTCTTGTATTCACATGACAATTCGGAGTCGTATTGATGATCCTCGATTTGATAAGGGACGCCATAAGCTGAAAATCATGAACAATATACATTTACTTGAAAAATTCAATCCAGATGTTTAATAATAATAATTTTGCACTTAAATATAACTGCTAATCCACATTAAATCTATTGAATAAAAAACTTGCCATCTCAAAGAAGAATACTTGAACTGGTAGTTTAAAGTCTGAAAGAGGGTATGGGCTGTGAGCTCTATTTCCCTGCCCTGTCCAACTACAGCCTCAAAATACATGGCTGGGATTTGTCACATGAAAGTTTTGATAAGAAAACATCCTTTTTTTGAGAGGTCACATATTAAAAATTACAAAAACTTTGTATGAATTTTTTATATTTAAATCTTTAACAAAGGGATAAAGATTTTTTGCTTCCATGTATTCCAAAGGTTTAAAACAAGAGATTCTACTCAACAGTTTATTCTATTGTGTTAATATGTTGTAAAGAGATTGTTTTGTTATGATGTATTTGGTTTGTTATTATTGTATATAGAAATCATTTTTACACAAATTTTGTTTCTATTTCCTCAACATTCATACATTATAATATAGGACTTGGTGATTATGACTATAGACTGTGATGATAAGGACGATTGAAAATAACTAGGTTAAAGTATTGTTCAAAACAGAAATAATTTAACAAGTGGTTGCCTAGCAAGATATGCCAATTTTAAGGTATGTTTTTGTTTTAACACAGGTTTAAACTTCAGCATTTGGAAATGAACTTGGACCTTGGCCTAGATCTCATCAATATACATGATCACATTAAATACTTAAATGGATAAATCACTGTTGAGTTGACAAGCCAATTTTGACGCGTTTTAACAAAGTCAAAGGCATTAAGTCAAAAACTATTCATTGAAAAATCGTCACATCGAACTTTTTCAAGATCTCATCAATATAAATGATCACACAAAATGTCATTCAAATCCGATGAAAACAGTTGCGTTCACAAGCCAATTGACGGAATGACGACGGGTGAGTTAATATGCAACATTATAATGAGGGCTATAAAACAAAGGTTATTGTAGGCAAGTTACAGTAAAATTAACAACCAGAAAAAACCCGGGTTTGGGAAAAATTTTTACGTATCTTCAATGGGATTTAATCAACCACAAACCATCGATCTAGTCCTGTAGTGATAGGCCAAATTGACTCTCTACATTATGCAGGATTCAGTAAGAGTGATTTATGACAGCTATTCCACTATATAGCATTCCAAGCATTTATTCAGTTGTCATTTGAGTTACACCATTTCAAATAATCATACAAATATTAACAATGCATGTCCAAGTTTAAATTTATCTATCAGTTTTATTTAAAGTTAAAACGTTTTGTAACAATTTGCAATTTATGCTTTTGCTTAATACAATTTTCAATTTTCAACATTTAGCTTATATATACAAGATACAATTTAGGATTAAGGCTACTTTTAATTCATTCTTTATACAATCCATTCCCAAATACAATCTTATTCAAAAAGATAGGCCTATATAAAAATTTGTGCTTTAGGTTTATTAAATTACCATACTGCCAACTCCAAACAAACCTCCATTTCTTCAAATATGTCTACAAAATAAGCAACCATGATCAAAACCACTATAAATTATTTGTTCCACTTTTAAAAATGGCAATCTAACAATCGAATCCAAATCAATAACGGAAGAACTCCGTGCTTAATGAGATCCAAAGAACTGTTTTGCTACTTGTTGTGGTTCTCGTATATTAAGGAGGGTCATGGTGACAAACTCCCAGAGCCCATCATTTTTACAGTTGCAATCATCTTCTACTGGGTAGTAGTAGGTCATGGCAATTGGTAGGCTGAAAAAAGGGGTCAAAACATTTCATAAATAAGATCTAAATGAACTGAACTATGAGGTCTTCGGTTCAAACAACCCCTTTTGGGCCCGCAAACTTCGAGATTTATCTAAACTGTGACTCAAAATCCTTTCGAGATCACGGTTATAATAAATAAATATGTAACAGGTATTAATAATAGCTACTATTATGTTGAAACAGCACACAAGTCTCGAGATGCTTTATGCTCCGATATGTGAGATAGATCCAGTGGTGATTCTAAAGGGGCTGGAACGTGATCATATTCCTTTTCTTAGCTTGCTTCTCACTTTAATTATCTAACGATTCATAGAAACTATACTGTGTAGATCCATATACTTTTAAAGACTTGCATTATCCTTGACTTGATGATACCCTGGTACATCTCAAATTTAATTTGGGATGATCGTTTGTCTTTTTAGAAAATAAAGTAGAGAAAAATAGGCGTGGAGAATACAATCCCAAGTTCCTAATACCAAAACCATGTTGTAAGATGATGATGAAGGTGTACTTACCAAAAGGAATACTAATAGTAACAGCCAGAGCAACAGCCCCAACAATGGCTGTACGCGTCCAATTCCATTTACATCTGGTTGGTTCTACTAGAACCTCTTCAAAGTTATTATCATAAAACATTTCTTGTGATGGAGAAGGTACTATTTCGTGAGAAGGTTTCTTGTATTCACATGACAATTCGGAGTCGTATTGATGATCCTCGATTTGATAAGGGACGCCATAAGCTGAAAATCATGAACAATATACATTTACTTGAAAAATTCAATCCAGATGTTTTTGTCACCGAACCAAATTGCTTTACGATCAAGGACGCCTGCAGAATTGAGGGGATTGGGAGACGTAAAGCTGAATCATTATGTAACAGTCAACCAATAATAAGTGGTTATTCCAACATCTGAAAAAATGCAGCTACAATAATATGTCTTACCCTTGACTTCGTTTATATTTTTTTTATGATTGGAACGACGATTCGAGGCTTTAGCTATTTTTCTCTTTCTGTCCAAATCTTTCCAAAATCCAAGAGTTGCATCAAAATCATATTGTTGATAATCCGGTGGAACTTCAAACAATGAATCCTTTGTTTTCCATCTGTCCAGGTGATATTGAAACCTGCTGTAGAAGTCTTCTAAAATAGATAGATTTCTCCTACTAAATTCTCTTACGATATTCAAATAAGAACATTTCACATCGTATATTTCCCACCGCGACCCAAATTTTTTTAGCCTTTTTCGATTAACCCAAACTTAAAGGGCCCAAGTCCCAACTCGGTAATGAGTCGAGAGTTGATATGGCCGCAGTCAGCTTCCATAGTAATGGTCCCTTCTCTCTTATCAACACTCGCTCGTCCAGTGGTTTTTATCTGGTCCTTTTCCCCTATTGCACTTAAAGATTCCCATACCCTGACAACAATTCTGTTCAATTTCACCTTTCCTGTCGTCCATCATTGACAGAGCTTTTCTTCGTCAAAGTCCAACTTTTAAAGACACAATACCTGTGATAAACTTGTGTACTCAAAAAAAGACCATATAATATGAATCTTAAGAAAGAATAAGTTAAATCCAAATATCTTATTAAACTTCCTTTCTGAGATATCACTCAAATTTAATACACGATGTGTTTTATAAGGGAAGAAAGTGCAAGAAACTTATTTTAATGTACTTACCACTTCTTTCTTCATAATCAGGCCAACTTACCGAGTTTCCAACATCGGAACTCATTTTGAAAGCTTTAACGCGATTAAGTGAGGGCAGGGTATTGTGACGTCATAGACCATAAGCCTGGACATTTAATAACGTTCATTACGTAATAATAATAAACTCTTTTAATAATAATAATATGATCATAGTACACAGAAAAATGGCCACAGTAATAAGATAATGTTAAATTGGCCACAGTAATAAGGTCATGTTAAATTAGTGACAGTAATATTGTCATGTTAAGTTGGCCACAGTAATAAGGTCATGTTAAGTTGGTCACAGTAATAAGGTCATGTTAAGTTGGTCACAGTAATAATGTCACGTTAAATTGGCCACAGTAATAAGGTCATGTTAAGTTGGTCACAGTAATATTGTCATGTTAAATTGGAAACAGTAATAAGGTTATGTTAAACTAGCCACAGTAATATTGTTATGTTAAATTGGATACAGTTATATTGTTATGTTAAATTGGCCACAGTAATAAAATCATGTTAAATTAGCCACAGTAATATTGTTATGTTAAATTGGACACAGTAATTAAATCATGTTAAATTAGCCACAGTAATATTGTTATGTTAAATTGGACACAGTAATAAAATCATGTTAAATTAGCCACAGTAATATTGTTATGTTAAATTGGACACAGTAATAAAATCATGTTAAATTAGCCACAGTAATATTGTTATGTTAAATTGGCCACAGTAATAAGGTCATGTTAAATTGGTCACATTAATATTGTCATGGTAAATTGGTCACAGTAATAAGGTCATGTTAAATTGGCCACAGTAGTAAGGTCATGTTAAATTGGTTATATTGATAAGGTCATGTTAAATTGGTCACAGTTTAGGTCATGTTATATTGGTCACACTTATAAGGTCATTTTAAATTGGTCACAGTTTTAAGGTCATGTTAAATTGGCCACAGTAATAAGGTCACAGAAATATTGTCATGGTAAATTAGCCACAGTAATATTGTTATGTTAAATTGGACACAGTAATATGGTTATGTTAAATTAGCCACAGTAATAAGGTCATGCTAAATTAGTCACAGTAATATTGTTATGTTAAATTAGCCACAGTAATAAGGTCATGTTAAATTGGCCACAGTAATAAGGTCATGCTAAATTAGTCACAGTAATATTGTTATGTTAAATTGGACACAGTAATAAGGTTATGTTAAATTAGCCACAGTTATATTGTTATGTTAAATCGGACACAGTAATAAGGTCATATTAAATTGGACACAGTAATGAAGTCATGTTAAATTGGTTACAGTAATATTGTCATGTTAAATTAGCCATAGTAATATTTTCATGTTAAATAAGCCACAGTAATATTGTTATGTTAAATTGGACACAGTAATAAGGTCATGTTAAATTGGCCACAGTAATATTGACATGTTAAATTGGACACAGTTATTAAATTGGACACAGTAATTTAGTCACAGCATAATGTCATGGTGATTTGGTCTCAGTAATATTGTTATGTTAAATTAGTCACAGTACTAAGGTCATGTTAAATCTGCCACAGTAATATTGACATGTTAAAATGACCACAGTAATATTGTTATGTTAAATTAGCCACAGTAATATTGGCATGTTAAATTGACCACAGTAATATTGTTATGTTAAATTGACCACAGTAATAAGGTCATGTTAAATTGGCCACAGTTATATTGTTATGTTAAATTGGACACAGTTATTTAGTCACAGCATAATGCCATGGTGATTTGGTCTCAGTAATATTGTCATGTTAAATTAGTCACAGTAATAAGGTCATGTTAAATCTGCAACAGTAATATTGGCATGTTAAATCTGCCACAGTAATATTGGCATGTTAAATTGACCACAGTAATATTGGCATGTTAAATTGACCACAGTAATATTGGCATGTTAAATTGACCACAGTAATATTATTATGTTAAATTGACCACAGTAATATTGTTATGTTAAATTGGACACAGTAATAAGGTCATGTTAAATTGGACACAGTAATAAGGTCATGTTAAATTGGACACAGTAATAAGGTCATGTAAAATTGGCCACAGTTATATTGTTATGTTAAATTGGACACAGTTATTTAGTCACAGCATAATGCCATGGTGATTTGGTCTCAGTAATATTGTCATGTTAAATTAGTTACAGTAATAAGGTCATGTTAAATCTGCCACAGTAATATTGGCATGTTAAATTGACCACAGTAATATTGGCATGTTAAATTGACCACAGTAATATTGGCATGTTAAATTGACCACAGTAATATTATTATGTTAAATTGACCACAGTAATATTGTTATGTTAAATTGGACACAGTAATAAGGTCATGTTAAATTGGACACAGTAATAAGGTCATGTTAAAGTGGACACAGTTATATTGTTATCTTAAATTGGACGCAGTTATTTAGTCACAGCATAATGCCATCGTGATTTGGTCTCAGTAATATTGTTAAATTGACCACAGTAATAAGGTCATGTTAAAGGGGCACAATCTTGATTTTTAGGGGTCGTTTTGGGCCTTTGTTACATTTAAACAGTCCTCAGAAATACTCCAGCTCTAAGAAAATCGCAAAATACCTTGAAATATACCTCAAAAATTTCACTTTTTATTTTTTTTCCGTGCTGTACGTGGCTGGTCTTCAATCAGTCTGAAAATTGTGTGTCCTGTTGACAAAATCTACAATTGTTATTACATGTACTTTCTTTTTGTTTTATCAGTGTGGGCCTGCGCAGTAGTCTATTTATAACTCTTTGATTTTCCAATATGGCGGGACGTTCATAATATCTTAAGACATTATGATTTTCAAACATGGATAAATATGTATACCCATGGATTTGAAGGCTCAAATTTCAAAGGTAAGCTCTGTAGACTATGCCTGATTAGCTAAACAAAAGATTTCATGTGTTTGAGGCTGTCGGATGATTGTCCGAAACAAATCAAGCCTGTGCCCCTTTAAATTGGACACAGTTATATTGTTATCTTAAATTGGACGCAGTTATTTAGTCACAGCATAATGCCATGGTGATTTGGTCTCAGTAATATTGTCATGTTAATTTAGTCACAGTAATAAGGTCATGTTAAATCTGCAACAGTAATATTGGCATGTTAAATCTGCCACAGTAATATTGGCATGTTAAATTGACCCCAGTAATATTGGCATGTTAAATTGACCACAGCAATATTATTATGTTAAATTGACCACAGTAATATTATTATGTTAAATTGACCACAGTAATATTATTATGTTAAATTGACCACAGTAATATTATTATGTTAAATTGACCACAGTAATATTGTTATGTGGTCATGTTAAATTGGACACAGTAATAAGGTCATGTTAAATTGGACACAGTAATAAGGTCATGTTAAATTGGACACAGTTATATTGTTATGTTAAATTGGACACAGTTATTTAGTCACAGCATAATGCCATGGTGATTTGGTCTCAGTAATATTGTCATGTTAATTTAGTCACAGTAATAAGGTCATGTTAAATCTGCCACAGTAATATTGTTATGTTAAATTGGACACAGTTATATTGTTATGTTAAATTGGACACAGTTATTTAGTCACAGCATAATGCCATGGTGATTATGTCTCAGTAATATTGTCATGTTTAAATTTAGACTCACAGTAATATTGTTATGTTAAATTGACCACAGTAATATTGTTATGTTAAATTGACCACAGTAATATTGTTATGTTAAATCTGCAACAGTTATATTGGCATGTTAAATCTGCCACAGTAATATTGGCATGTTAAATTGACCACAGTAATATTGTTATGTTAAATTGACCACAGTAATATTATTATGTTAAATTGACCAAAGTAATATTGTTATGTTAAATTGGACACAGTAATAAGGTCATGTTAAATTGGACACAGTAATAAGGTCATGTTAAATTGGACACAGTAATAAGGTCATGTTAAATTGACCACAGTAATATTATTATGTTAAATTGACCACAGTAATAAGGTCATGTTAAATTGACCACAGTAATATTCTTATGTTAATTGGACACAGTTATTTAGTCACAGCATACTGTCATGGTGATTTGGTAACAGTAATATAGTCATGGTGAATTGGCAACAATTATTTGGTCACATTGATAATTTTATGTTAAATTGGCCAAAGGTCATGTTTAATTGGCCACAGTAATATGGTCATAGTTACTCATTCACAGTAATATTGCCATGCTAATTTGGTCACAGTAATAAGTAATGACTATTTTGACTAGAACTAGAACTCCCTAGAATATAAGTTCATCAATATCAGCCTTAAATTAAGAAGTAACAGACTATTATCAAAATATATTTATTGAGCAAAATGTAAAGAATGTAAAAAAACTATAAAATGGAATGTTAAAAAGTAATTACTATATTTGCTGTAAATGTGGAATTTTACTCTGAGAAATACACTTCAGACAATGAATGATGATAATACTGGGTTCAGATCTTCATATCTTCTTGATATATATAACATCAAACTATTGACAGGAATGACAGTTTTTAACCTCCAATATTGAAGAGTTAAAGGTTTTCCAGACACTTTGGTTTTTGAAACAAACTGTTCCTCCACTTCGAAATAACTGAGCTTTCTGAAAGATGAAGTACAATTCATTAGAGGTATGAAAAGAGGTTTTCTAAACTTGCAGCATGGACACAGATGGATTCGATTTTCACCATTCTTATTTTGGCTCTTGCAATCCCACTAAAGCAGTTAATAATTTCAAATAGTCTTTACAAAATTGAAGTCAAAAATGTGACTGAAAATCAATACTTTGACACCAGCAGAGTTCACTGGACAAAGACTTATTTTTGTCAAGATTAAAACTTTCTATTCTTTGATCATCCTTAGTAGGGAAGGAATGTTCTACAATTAGTGACTGGGAGTTTGTAAACTCAGAAGTTAAAATTCCCAACAAAATCCCTTTTGAGACTTTTATCTCTCTATATCAGACTATGTTATTACAACAGGTTATAAAGAGGTTTTCAAATATTGATCAAAAATTTTAAGACTCTTTTTTTGCTCTTTATTATGTATCAAGGTGCACCTTTGACTTCTATTTGATTCAGATTCTTTGTCTGTGCCTGTGGTTCCTGATATTCTACAAAGAGAATTGACAACCTAAGAGTGAAAGGTGTCCCTGATACTACACAAGCCTAGTAGACCTCTTTACACTCTCCCTGAGACATATTCCTTATTATTTATCAAACTATAGAAATAAGTATATGTATTATTGTTTGAAATTTTAAAATATGTACATTTACTTTGATAGATAATGTTCTAACCTCTCTGTTGATATCTCCAATACATACATAGCCTGAGTCTGTTATACCCCATTTACTGTGGTCTTTAGTATCTGTAAACTGTATGACATCAGTCAGACCCACTAATACTACAGTTAAAACCTAGTAGACATACAAATATAATAACAAACAAGCAAATCTTTCAAATGTTTACAAAGAAATGGGAACATACAAATCATACTTCCACACAGAGTAAAGAAAGAAAAGAATTTAAGGGTGGTTATGTCTGGCTCTCATAATGCCATTCCGATCTGTTAATCACAACCAAAGAAGAGACAGTGTCAGATTTATTGGTCTAGCTAATATTATACGTCTACATAGAGAGATGTAGTCATATAAAACTTGTCACTGTCTAGGTCTGACAAAACCTTCAGATACAAGCTGTGTAGAATTTAGTTATTACTGACCTTATATTGACTACAGTTTGAGCCCATTCCACCTCGTCCATTCTCCCAAGTTTCTGTTCTCATATCAGATTTATAGTGGGGTGCTACTAAATCATGATATAGATCTACAATATAAACATCTTATTATTTCATACCCCATTTCTTCAATTTCATCAGAAATACTGAATTATATCACTGACAAAATTTTAAAATTCAATAAAACATGATTTAATTATCCAGTGAAAAAATCAATCAAACATTTTATAAAATACATTGAAATAGGCCTGTATATTATATAAATTATTAAAAAAAAAAAAATTGTCTTTTTTCAATACTTTTAAAATATTTTCAAAATCTATTTTTTTTTCTTACCTTGTCCAAAGTGTTTATCCTTAGCAAAGCTAGTAAAGATTGTACCATGTGATGATTTTAACTGGACAATTCGACTATGACTTGTAAATGATTCACGTTTACCATGCAATGCACGAAACATATTGGGGTATTTTTTCCCCATCTCGGCCGGCATGGAAAAGTTGTAAAATTTGGGGTAATTATACAAAAACTGGGTACCTCAAAATATACAAAATTCAAAATTTGGTTAATAAATAAAATAAGTTAAGTGAAATGGTGTGATTTTTATTATTAAAAATGTTCGCACTTCAAAAGATGGTTGGCATTATAATCAGTTTTGATTCTCAAAATATTCTATTTGTGAGTAAGACTCTTGTATATTTCAATTTTCATAAACCCACTTTCTTACAAAATTTACTTGTCATAAATATAACTCACCAATTTGGTCTATATTCAGACTACCATAAGTGACACAGAGTAAGCTCTGACCATATACTCTAGCTGACCTTGGCCAGCTATAACCTGAACTTACATATGGTGGAAAATGTGGAACACTGTGAACTAGCCAATATCCTTGATGATCATCAAACGCTATCACACCTACAATACAGACCGATGGAAATGTTTACAATAGTCTTTCAATAGCATTTACGAGTAATGAAATGAAATGAAATGGACTTATACATCCCTCTGTTCTGCACTGTATGGGCTAATGAAGACAGACAACACCATACAGTGTTTTGTCCCGAACCAGATAAACTCAGTGGAAACACTACAGCATGTTCGCCAATAAGCTGGCTTTGAAGCAAGCTTTACTTCACAATTCTAAGTGAAAAAGCAGTTATTATATATATATATAAATACCTTTAGTATGGCCATTGCTTGCGAAGATCTTTTTATCTGGGGTTTGGTCATTGTACATAGCAAATAATATTGATGGAGACTGAAATAACAATAGTATAAAATTTTATGCAAATAAGATGGTGGACAGGAATCAAACACTGAAAGGGGATTGTCAACTCAGCATCACCTTTAGAGAGTCCACATAGCTAACATGATACATTTACTCAGCGACGAAGATTGTCTCCAAGATTGTAACTCCTCATCCTTGAAAAATCTATTTAGGCTTCAATCATTTAATAGATTGGATTTAAAATAATTTTCAAGGAATATTAAAAATTATTCTAACAATGGAAAACAGTTTCAAGGATTTCACTTGACTCAATTTTCAATCATTTTTCAAGGCTTTAATATTGTTTGAAGCATTTCTTCCTGACTTTACCTAATTTGAACGACTGTGGCGACTTTTACTTGAACTCAGTCAACAATGATCATCAAGCCTTCAAACCAGATATCTTTTGTCTGTGTATTTCTTACCTTAGGCCCATATATCTGTTGTAATGTATAGTATAGGGCATGTTTTTTGGAGGTGATACTATAGTTAGATAGGTGAAACTGTGGAGTATTGATATCCATATAATGGAATCCATTCCCTTCTTTTACCAATGGATTCTTACTCTTGTGTATTACAGGTAATTTATATATAATAAACCTTTAAATATACAAAATAATGTCTTATATATAGTCTCAGTCAGTTATAAGTATGATTCTGCTGCAGGGGGCAATAAGGTGCCCTTGGTTTTATTCCTTCCAGGTTCCAAGGGCCTGATGTAGACTTTAAAAAACTAATACAGACAAACCGCCTAACCAGCCCACTGTGTTAGGGCAGCTGGATGCCACATTTATTTAGAGGGTGATGTGTCAGTAATTGATAGAAGAAGAAACTAGAAGTTTGCAAGGAAAGAGGAAAAGATAATTCCAGGGGGGTGGTGGTTAGTTGTGGCTTGATACTGACCAGAAAGCTCAAATAGCTAACATAAACATAATATAATAGTACTTTCCTTTATGTGTATCCAATTACTAATTAAAAGACTAATTTGAATTTGTGAGTAATTAAACAAAATGGTGACGACACATGTAAAGTGGGTTGAAACGTTATGTAGGCCTAGCTTGTTATTAAAGAATTGTGTTTTATCCCATATTATTCTATTGTGTTATATATTGAAATCTGTATGATACAGTATGACCTATTTTATTTGTTTGTAATGTAAATAGGCCTATAAGCTTAACTAGTGACAGGATATTAGGTAATATTGTCTATGAGAAACCTAAATGATCGCACGACTTCTAAATAATATGTTGTGATTATTCCTTCCTGTTTTAGGAGAATATAAAAGTAGGCCTATATATGATGAGTTTGTGAACAATAATACATCCTAGATGTCAACTCTGACTCAATTCCTTTGATGATATCAAACAGTTTATCACATGAAAGTTGTCTATTGAAGATAAAAGATGTTATTCATAGTGTTATATCAATGAGTCTGTATATAAACAGGAAATTATAATACTATTCTTGGTAAATTCAACTTAAATTAATTTTGTATAATGATAGTAATAAATGTACAATATTACTGAGTTTCCTTAAAATCTTTTAAGAATTGTACCTAATAACTGAATTATGTGATTTTAGCATTTCTAATACCCGTAGGCCTACTTCCAAAGACTATTTAAATGAACCTGCATAAAGTAGCCTACTGCCTGTATTTTTTAAGGGAACTGGAATATCTAATAGTACTGATAGTCTTAAAATGTAGCCTACTTTTTTTTAGTTATTTTTTTAAAATAGAAAATGGAAATTTCTATAAAAAAAAGTCCGGAAGACATTCAAAGACTAACATTATTATTTTAAGTCTGCTATTCCAATTTTCATAAAAATAATGAAAAAAAGTTTAAAAAAACTTTATACTTTGTTCAGAAAATAAGACCAACTATATTACAGTGTAGCTCCAATGTCATATAGGCCTATATGAAAAAAAGTGTAAAATATTGAACTTACCAATCTACAGGTTGTCCAGTGGAATCTAAACATTGTAAGCAATATACAGTATAAAAAAATAAAATATTCACTGATAAAATTATTATAGCCTTCATTGCTGCTGTTTCTTAATCAAACACAAATCTTCCTCTTTACTTCTTTCACTTTCACAGGATATCTATTAATAGATTACCAGTTTATCCAGTCACAATGCCCATATTGATACTTTTGTGTAATGAACCAATTGAAATAATTGAGTCTATAGTACCTAATAGCTCTTGAATTTAAACTTATTCAACTTTTGAACTCAAATATATATCTTTACACCGGATGACAATAGTATTTGAAAGTGTTTTTCTATCTTTATTTTGTGTAGGAGTAACATTTATGGCTTCTATCTAATCATAATTTAGAAGATGTAGTGTAGTTTGTGTAATTATAGTAATATTTAACTGTATATATTGCACAAGAGAGTGTGTATAAACTTCAACAGTAAACACCTCTATCAGTTCCTTCCCAGTTGGTTATTTGATTCTGATGACAGATTAGATTAGGAGTTTACAATTTTTTTCAAGTCTCAAGAATAACATAGTGACATAGTATCAAAAGGTAAATTACTGTTATCTTAATAGTTATGCTTATCTAATGATGGTGAACAGAGCTATAAGCTGAAAGGCTGACTTATTTATATATTTTTTCATTGCAAGGAGAGCAGCAAAAGGTACCTATTAATACTTTATTTCATATGAGAAAGACCATAACTTCTGGAAATAGAGTGTCTCCACTCTTTTATTTCTTATCTTCCTCTTTGTATTGAGGTTATTTCAAAGGCTTGAGAGACAAAAGAACAAATGGCTATATTTTTAAGAACATGAGGATATCCTCAATGAATTATTTTAAATGAATTTCTCCTGATATAAAAGAGTTTAAAAAAAAACTACTATTGAATGATATTGAAGAATATTTAAATTTCAAAATATTGCACTAACATCATTATCACACATTTTCCAGCAAATTATAAATAAAAAAAATAAAACAAAGTATTATTCAACAATAACAATAAGTTATAAAACATCCAGTACCATCAATAAAAACAAAACAAATCTATTCTATGATAAGACATACATTTAAGTTTAAAAATATTACAGAAACATGATATAACACATGGTTTTAGCAATTATAATAAAAAATAAATAAAACATTATTAAACAGTAACAAACACAATCATGGTAACAAGTTCCTGTTCTATAATAAACATTGAGATTCAATAGTAAACATTAATAATAAAACATAATAAGAGGTACTTCAGTATTAATAATTTATATACTACATAAACAATATTAGCTGTTAGCAAAACACTGTCCCTCCCATTAAAATATTTGGTTTAGCAATGACAAGAACCAGCACTGATGTACACTAATAACCTTATTTCTGTCAAGGTTGTCGAGGCTCAAGGCTTAGAGTACACTATATTGTAAGGTAGAAATTCTCTAAGCCAGACTTATATTACTACTGAAACTACCTGAAATTAAGGCGGACTGGTCAAGTTTATATTTTGAACAGACCCGGATGAGTGAGAATATCTTTCCTCAACTAGATACAAAACAAAACAAATATTTTTTAAATAGAAAATAAACAAACATATCTTTAAAATAGATAAAAAAATATTTTTAAAAAAAAACATATTTTTAAAATAGATAATAAAATATTTTTAAAATAGAAAATAAACAAAACAAATATTTTTAAAATAGAAAATAAACAAAACAAATATTTTAAAAATAGAAAACAAACAAACAAATATTTATAAAATAGAAAATAAACAAAACAAATATTTATTAAAATAGAAAATAAACAAAACAAAATATTTATTAAAATAGAAAATAAACAAAACAAATATTTATTAAAATAGAAAATAAACAAAACAAATATTTATTAAAATAGAAAATAAACAAACAAATATTTATTAAAATAGAAAATAAACAAACAAATATTTATTAAATAGCAACAAAACAAAAATTGACCAAATAGAAAATAAACTAAACAAATTGATCAAATGAAAAAAGAAAATATTGATCAAATAGAAAATATACAAAACAAATATATATACCCAGAAATATGGAAAAAAAATGGACTAGATACAAAACAAACAAATATTTATAAATAAAATTTAACAAAACAAAATTTAATATTCAACAAGACATAATTAAAGTAAATAAAGTAATTATCAGAGATTCCAGAAGTCTAGGAAATAAATGATAAATTTATATATCAATGATATTATGTTGATAACTAATATAACAAAAAATATAAACTGAAAAGTATCCCTCTAACCAATGAAAAGACTCTTGTTAAGAAAGCTGTAATAGTTATAATGATCAGATGTTTCGGACTGAGTTGTCCTTAATCAGTGACAGTGATCTCACTAGTCCCTCTACAAATCTCGCAGATGCTAATGAAAAGGCCCTTTGCAGCCTTATCCAGCTCCTGAGAACACTTATACAGAGGTTTTTTATAACTTGAATCCATAAACTATAACTAAAAATAAAAACTTGAAAGGTTTTATAGTCGTCGTCTACCTTTTTCAAAAAATATAAACTTGAATCAATTAACTATAACAAAAACAAGCTAACAATACTTAAAAGATAAAAGATTTATAGGCTGTGCATTTTGGCTTTTAGAAATTTATTATTTGCCCCTTGAGAATCATTTTCAATATATCAATTAATTCGAATTGGGAGGTAATGGTGGAAAACAACATGATTTTCAAAATGTTGTTGTAAATGGCTTTTTATTCATACAAAAGAAATTGCAAAAAAAAGCTTTTAACTTAGCTCTTCTGACTGTAAAGAAGCCAAGCCCCACTATTAATAAAGGTTGTGGCATTTAAAATGCTTACCAAATGGAAATGTGCCTATAAATTACTTGTAACATTGACTCCTGTCAAACAAACAGTAAGGTAAGAAGGTCCCATTAATTGAGCTGACCAATCAAAACTATCCAAATGCATTTCATAATCATTTTTGATGAATAGCCATTTTGCATACGTCTGGCTACATTGCCTATCTCATTGTCTATAGTATTGTATAGCAAACTGTGCTATAATTGAGATTATGCCTAGTTATAGAACACCTGAGGCCCCGCCCATCATATTAATATCTATCAAATTAAATTTTGCCGTCAATGTTACTCAACCAGGAATATAAACTTGGAAAGATTTTTTCAGAAAGTTACTAGGATTGGTGACATCTTTTTCAATCTGTGATAACATTCTAGGTGGTGGGGGTCGGGGAGGAGGAACAGCAGACGATCTTTTTATATTCTTAAACCTGTAATATAATAAGAATGAGTGTACTGTAATTATCATCCACCATCTGTTTGAGTCTAACAATTAAATTTGCCAGTATTATGTGCATTACTCATTACTCAGGTTGGTGCCACAATTAATCAAACTTTCTAGAAATTCAATGGTTATTGACCTTTTTTTTTAAATGTGAGTTTTCCCTTATTTTATACTTTTGGCAAAACAAAGTAAGCAAACACATTGATGATGGAAATTTGCAAACATCATCAATCATCAGTCAATTACAGTAGAACCTGTATTCAGAGACCACTCAAGGGAATATTCAAAAACGGTCGCTGAGTGGGAAAGTGGCCTCTTAAGAGAGGAACTGCAAGACCATTTCGTTTTGACATTTTTGAATCATAGGATCTTACTTTTACTCATACATGTATAGTTTCTACTGCTTTTGCATGCTATCTCCTATCTACCCACGGGATACTATATTTTGTCGTATTTTATTTTCTATTAGATACCAAAGTTCTTAAATTATTATCGTTTTCAAAGTCAAAATTCTCTACCTTAAATCAATAAGATATCCTTCTTTACTTGCATTTTAATTGCACGGTAACACGCTTAATTCTATTTTCACCTGATTAATATGTTTTTATAACAACATCCGGTATACCCTTCTTTCGCTTTCTGATCAAATTTACGGTAATAATTGTCAATACGATGATATCTTTCAATATTAATCAGCAACAAGCTATAAAATTAATCTGTAGAAGATTATTTAATTACCGATTACCGATAATCTCTTTGAATATCACCGACGCGTGAACGTGATTTTTGTTACGGGAGATAATCAAAAGTGTCATGGTCGCTTAATTGAGTTATTTTAATCAATTGGGAGTGTAAATACATGGCCCCTGGTCGCGTAATGAAGGTGGCCGCTTATTAGTCGATAATTACATTGAAAACTCGTAGGGGGGAATTTATTATATCATTACACAATAAACTTACTTTGTTCTTTTTGCTTCATCAGAATCTGTTGATAAAGTAGGACCAAGATCACCAAAAGAATAAGATTTAGTAGCAAATGATTTCCGTTTCTCTTCTGCACTCTCTGATATAGGGGTGTTTAATGAGGATGTACTCCCACTGCGATCTCTCCACAGTTCTTCAGAAGCTGCCAGCTGGTCGTCAGCTGATAAGGTAGAGGTTGTTTCTATGGAAACTGGTGTACCAACAGACTCTTGTTTTAATGTACTCTGAGAGTCTGGTAGAGCATATCTTAAATTCACCTTCATCATCTCACTGAACTAAATTCATGAAAATATCAATATTAAAATTTCATTTTTTTCAAGATCATTAATTTGTCAATTATTCATAATTTGTAATGATTCAACTACATGTATTTTGAAGCATTATTTCAAAATCGAAGTTATCAATGATTTCAAGAGCAAAATTTTCAAAGATTTCAAAAGGCTGTTTTAAACAGTTAGGAATGAAAAGTCAAATAAAAGTTCTATAAAAGTTTTGAAAAGTTCTAAAAAAAAAGGTCAGTTACACCCTGATAATCAATATAGCACCTGCTGAAATCATATTTCATTACACACTCATACAGTATATCAATATAACAAACTATTACTGAATTAACAAACCTCAAATATTCCTGGTTCTAGAATTTCAAAAGAAACAGGAACTGGTATAGAACTACCTTTAGGACATGCACTGTTAATAAAAGTAAGCTATGTTATGTTAGAATTCTAGTGTAGGAAATATAACAACCTAGACAGTTGATTATCACTGACAGGAATACTAGCAGATCAGATATATAAATAGCTGCATTAATAGTTATTTTTTTCCAGTTACAACTAAATCAACAGTCTTGACCATTAAGTTAGTACAAAAGAAATCAACTTTGTTCTAAATTCTTATAGTTTCTGGGTTGTGGAACAATTAAAACTTGTGAGGTTATAAACCATTACAAATAATACCAAATATATTGTAATATTAAAATTATATTAATTAATGATACAATGTTATCAAGATTAAACGTTAAAAAATGATGTTTATATAAAATGACATTATCAAATTATGAGGTATTGAGGTGAGAAGCAACAAGAAGAATTCTATCAATACACAGTATCCATGGACAATACAATGGTTTTATATTATATTATTAGTAGTGAGAATATGAGTATATTAGATCAAGACTATAAATAACTATATATATCTATATAACCTTACCCCACATATACATCAGGATCATGACAAATAACAGCTCTATTCATCATCTCTAGTTTCTCTATAGTTTTATTGTTCACACCTAGAATAAACTAGGAAATTAATACACACCAACTAGAAATTAAATTCAACTAAGAATTTTTTTCATTCTGCACAGCGTGGATGCCTACTAAGTTAACAGACAATAGACTAGTACATACCTAAGTGTTGAGCCTGCAGTAACTGTTGTTTTAAATTCCAGTAAAGTTTCATACTTAGAAAGTCCTGTAGTTTATTCACTATGTTGTAAGTTAGAGTAAAACTGAAAATATATTATAGGCAATATTTGTCACATGATTTAAAGATTAAAGCAAGTAAAAAATTCAGATCAAGGGCCAAGGATCTTAAAGCTGAACTCCTGTTATAAAAATAAATTAAATAATTAATAAAAAAAACGTCTTATCCGCCATACTTGTTTCGAACTTAAAACAAGTATGGCGTCTGCCACTCCTATCAAAACCTAAAATCTGGTCACGCTGCGCTTCACTCTGAATTGGTATCGACAACTGTGAACTTTGCTGTCGTGACATTATTTATACATTGTACGTGGCAGAAACTACTAATATTTACAGCGGATCGACTTGGAAATTTCTATAGGAGACGAAAAAAAAAACACCAGAATTATGTCTCAACAGGTATCTATTATATTTTACCCTTAGAATGATCATAAATGAAGCAGAAATGAATGTAAATATAAACAGCAAAAATAATAGATATTCTATATTGGAAAAAACAAATCTACGCAAATATCAAAATTCAACATGGAGGTATTTTCATCATATCTAAAGACGATAATATAAGACTAAAATATCAACACAAACTAAGCACAAATCAAAATAACTCATAAATCTGTGATTGTATAAAGCACTACCTACTTGATGTATGTTATGCTACTCTATTATATGGAAATATGTGTCCCAAAACTTCGTATTTCGCTCTCTTCCAACACATTATTCAACCATATCATTGTTGACATTTGCACTTTGTCATAAAGGGAGGCAACCATTATCTTATGTAATTTATTTTAGTTTCTTCCACGTACAATGTAGAAATAATGTCATGACAGCGAATTTCCCAGTTGTCGATACCGAGTTAGAGTGAAGCGAAGTTTGAAACAAGTATGGCAGATAAGATTTTTTTTTATTAATCATTTAATTTATTTTTAAAACAGGAGTTCAGCTTTAATATCATTTGAAAAAATAAAATCATACGTCGGAAATCATTATAATTGACCTGTGGGCAGTGACGTTATATTATCATGAAACAGATGGTACATAAAGTTTCTAGTAGACAAGCAGATAGAAATATCACACACAGTAAATAAGATCTTATTTGATGAATGAATAATAATAAAATGAAGTACTGATTTTCTCAATGAATAATATATAATTTTATCAACATGCACTGCAGAATTCTTACCAGCATGCTTAAAGACATTGACATAGCCATGTAAAGCTTAAAGCTAGGGTGATCAATTCTTACCTTTTACCCACAATAATATCTTCTGTACAGTTTATAGAGATGATGAAAGGTGCGTACTGTATACTGTATTTAGGTAATCTGAAAACAGAAAATATGTTTTCTTTATAAGACATAGAAGCAGGAGCATAAGCATTAAAACACAAGATATATGGATATACAATTTCTAGGTTTATTACATACTAAGTGTGTGTTTCGAAACGTAGTATGTAATAAACATAGAAGACCTACTTATTGTGTACATGATTTATGGTTTAAATATTGGTAACAATTAATGTGTAGCCTCTTATTCAATTTTCAAATTTAAAATATTGTATTTGAAATTCACTATGTATCTATAAAACCAGCATTCAAATATATGTCTTTTTTTCTCTTAGAGACGTGTGCTAATCCTCTTCTAATTCAATGTTATTAAAGCTAACAACTTTATACTCTTATTTATTCCTGTGGCAATTAATCATGAGCAGCTTTCTTATTCTATATGTAATAACATCAAATAAAATATTCTATTTCTCTACCTGTAAACTGTTAAAACATCATTAGTTGATGAACTGTGACACCATTTTAACTGGCACTTAAAATACAACTCCTGGAGAAAAAAACACATTACTATGCTTAAAGTCCAGTCCTAATTTGCATAAAGATTTCATTATTAAGTCATCTGGACAACTATTTATTCAATATAACCAAACAAGATATTCTGATTTAACTGCTTATATTAACAAGGTTTTAAATATAGAAGTCTTGATTATCTAGGTGCTTGAAAGAATTCAATTGAAAACTGTGGAGTGTTGGCTCTGAGTGGGTGCCACAATGTATAAATATCTTACTTACCATTTCGGCTATATTAGAGTATGGTATTTGAGATGTTAAGGTAAATATAAGAGAGACCTCTTCCTCTGGTAAAAGAGATATTGGTAGTTGATTAGACCCTAGTCTAATACATCTAACAGTAGATGATATATTCTCTTTATATCTGTAATATACAGGAACAAAATACACAGTGAAGAGAAGCAGAACCATTCTATAGTTTCTATATAGAATTTTTAATCAAGCCTTAAGTAGGAAAAAGCCTGATGGACTGAATTTGTATTTCTATTTTTTGCTGTGTTTAAGACTTACTGTAGACTTTTTGACTGACTCAGAAGTATTGAGATTCCAATTATGGTTAAAATTGGAGTAACATTTTTAAATTTTTAAAATTAAAATTAAATCATATAACAATAAACTACTTACCTATTTTCATCTGATGAATTGGACTCAGTACTATTTTCATCAATACTATTAAATTTACTGGCTGTATTTAATATATTAATGTCTATTAACTCTATCTTCTCATTACTTTTATTACAAACTGAAATATCAAATAAAATACTGAGATATTCTGCGCTAGATATAACTATAATGAAATATACTGTCCTCTGTATAACTACAATGAAATATACTGTCCTATATATAACTATATGAAATATACTGCCCTATTTATAACTACAATGAAATATACTGCCCTATTTATAACTACAATGAAATATACTGCCCTATGTATAACTACAATGAAATATACTGTCCTATTTATAACTACAATGAAATATACTGCCCTATTTATAACTACAATGAAATATACTGCCCTATTTATAACTACAATGAAATATACTGCCCTATTTATAACTACAATGAAATATACTGCCCTATTTATAACTACAATGAAATATACTGCCTATTTATAACTACAATGAAATATGCTGCCCTATGTATAACTACAATGAAATATACTGCCCTATGTATAACTACAATGAAATATACTGCCCTATGTATAACTATAATGAAATATACTGTCCTATTTATAACTACAATGAAATATACTGCCCTATTTATAACTACAATGAAATATACTGCCCTATTTATAACTACAATGAAATATACTGCCTATTATAACTACAATGAAATATACTGCCCTATTTATAACTACAATGAAATATACTGCCCTATTTATAACTACAATGAAATATACTGCCCTATTATATAACTACAATGAAATATACTGTCCTATATATAACTACAATGAAATATACTGCCCTATTTATAACTACAATGAAATATACTTCCCTATTTATAACTACAATGAAATATACTGTCCTATATATAACTACAATGAAATATACTTCCCTATTTATCACTACAATGAAATATACTGCCCTATTTATAACTACAATGAAATATACTGCCCTATTTATAACTACAATGAAATATACTTTCCTATGTATAACTACAATGAAATTGTATTATTCTCTGATTAATTTATAAATATAACTAAAATTGAATGATGTTACTTGGTAATGGAAAAGACCACTCAGTTTATATGTATAATAAAGGTGAAATGAAATTTTTACGTCCTACTTTTCTGCACCAAATGGGCTAGTGAAGACGGGCAATGCAAATGCAGAGTGCAATGAGGAAAATTTTGATAGGACAGTAGCTTAAGCCTACTCTTTTTGCGATTTCCAACTGAGTGATCTTTAATGTTCACAGCCTGTAGCACACTGGGCCTCAGTTTATTGTCCCATCCGCATAATAAAGTGGAGTGACTGCTGGTTTTGAAAGAGTTTAAGGATTGAGATTAACATAAACATGATAGTGTCCTTAGTATTGCCATGCAACATGATAATATGTTATTCTTTGACAATGCTTTAGAAAACCTGACAGAAAAGAAATTTAAAAATGAAGTGTACAAACCTTGAGTTAATAGAAGATGTTTTTCACCAGTTGAAGTTATTCTGCTTTTAAATACTGGAGGATTTATGACACTTAATGTTTTACTCACTGAAAAATACAATAGTATAATAATAATACTTAAATATAGTTCAAAAGTTTTGAAATTTACTCCATTTTAATGCTTCTCAAATTAATATAGCCTACAACATTGAACAATATACTTATGTCTGATTGATAATCATTTAATAAATTCCAAATTTTCTTCATCCATTTCTTAAATTTAGTTAAAACTATCTTCTACTATCCTATAATCTGCTATATCAGTGACATTGCAAACATGGCCCCAGTAAGACAATTTGTTACCTGTTTTCTGATGAATGGTGTTCTTCCTGGATAATTCAAATGTTGGATTATCCAGGTGGAAGTCTTTCCTAGCTAATTGATCTGGTGAGGGGTCAGGTTGAGATGAGAATATCCAGCCTGTTACTGTCAACTCTGTTTTAGTAATCAAACCCTCTACATTATCTAGAGTAGCTTGTAGTGGATATAGATAATGGCTGTCATCTAGAAAATAGGCTTTGTCTAACTGAAAGGTAGATTAGAAGTACGTAAGCATAAAGTATTCAATGACTTAGGGTATGTGAGGAATAGTCTAAGGTATTCTTAGGAATACCTTCGGATTTTTCAACCTGGTTCCCACATGTCAATGATGCAGGTTAGAGAGACAAGTGGAAAATGCATCTTGTCGTTCTGATGGGACACTGAACTGAGGCCCTGTGTGCTACAAGCTGTGTATGTTAAAGATGCCTCATCAGTTAGAAATAAAAAAAGGATCTAATGCTGCTGTCCTTACAAAATTACCCTAATTGCACACTGCATGGCATTACCCTTCTCATTAATCCATCAGGTGCAGAAGAGTAGGTCTTAGAGGTCCAATCAGGCCATTGCCCACATTTAATTAATCAATCGAATTTTTTTTTTTTCGATGCCGTACATAGCATTGTCCAATTTAAATTTGTTTAATACTACAAATATTTGTAATACCTTTTCATGATCATATTCTGAACTAAAGGAATCGAGAGCCAATGTGACAGCTATAGGACAGGGTACGAATAGGCTTCCTGAAACACTCAATGCCCTCTTATTAGGTGACTTCTGTTTCAGTCGGTTTGCGTCATCGATTATTGAAAATTTGGCTGTGGCTGCAAATTGAGAAATTCTACTTTTCCAATCTAATTTCACTGTTGGATTTTTGGCAACAACTACACATAGAGCTACAGTTTCTCCAAGGTATATGCTCTTTCTTTCCGGGTAGTTGTTGATATTTGCAGCATTTGGATTGATGTTATTGGGAAAAATAATCTGCAGATTGTGTAAAACATCTTCGTTCTCCTCCATGTTGTTTTCCAGATATCGCCTAAAATATATTATGGATTTTATTTCTCGAAAAGTTATATTTCAATTATGAAAATAAATCCAATGACCTATGAAACAATCATGAATTTTATTTTGATTACGTTAATTTAAAGGTTTTTAGTTTTAATTAATGCTTATCATCTTACAAATTTGATAGATTACAAAACCTTATTTTAGATTTCTTGCATCAATCAAAACGATAATACCATTGCTTCAGCATAAAATCTAAAACATCAGTAGAAAATTAAAATAAGATATTTCATTGATTACATCTTGTTTTTTTAGTTTTTGCAATTGTTTTTTTTTTAGTTTTTTTTTATTATTTATGGATTCATGTCAATGACTATCTCCGTGATATACTGATACTAGTTTTTGACTGAAGCATAGTAAAGGGAGATAATTATTTCCAAAATGGCGCATCTTTCACTTTCTTCGTACCTTCAAATGGTAATTTAACTAGTTTAACAGTTCTATTATGTCTTAAAAACTGCCAAAATAACTACGCTGTAGGGTGCTTGATAATGGACATGTTTTCAAACTATCAAATACTCAAAACAGAGAAAATCCACCCACCCCCACTCTATCCATTATTTTATTCTATTTCTTTTGGTTTAGGCTTCATTTCTTTCAATTTGAATTCAATCTCATTCAGATATCTCAACATTAAAAAAGAAATTGTTAGACCTATATACTATATGAAAAAGGCCTACTATAGGTAGGCTACTACTTTAAATGCTGTTCTATTTTTTATTTTCAGTTAGACGATGCCGTTCAAAGATCCAATGGACTCAAATTTTCAGTAAGTTTTAGATGATGGGTTATTAGTACTAGTAGTCCAAAACTTGCTGTGCAAGTTATTATTTTGCATTTGATCCTACTTAATCATTTTGTGACCATTGATTTTTCTGATGATGACACATGTAAAGTGTATTTAAACGTTATGTACCTTGTTATAAAGAAGTGTGTTACCATATTTCTTTAAAGTTTACAAACTATAATACTACTAAGAATGAATGTGGTCAATATCTTATCAATAATATTAATGTGATTTGTGATTTTTTAGGAATTGCTATCATTTAAACATGCTCACGTAGCTAACCCTAGACTACAACTAGAGGAACCAGAATCTCAGTGTCAGAGATTTTTTGATCCACCCTATGATGAACTGGTTTCAGCTCATTTAAGGTTTGTCTATTTGTTAATATGCCTGTAAAAATGAAGAGATCAGTGAGTTAATGAGTCACTGTGATTTGTGGGCCTATTTGATCTTAATATGGTACCCAAATAGCTGTGATAATAGTTTAGGGTAATTTGTTTTTACATTCATTTCTGATTTATGTGTATTTTTATAAACGGGTCTATCTGCTATCTGTATAATAGATTAATTAAATGATTAATGAAATATTATTTGATTTACAGGTGTTGTTGGTGTGTATCTAATCATGATTTTATACAAGCATCTTCTTGTCAGGCCTCAGTTGTACAATATCCTTTATAAAAAGTATAGACCTATTTCTAGTTCTGTTTATAAGTTATAATACAGTTGATTCAACTTTAACTACTGGTTGGAATTTCTGACTCTACAACTTTTAGTGTACTTACAAGATTAAAGCAATAGGGTTACAAAACATAACATTTTAACACATTTTACATGTGCTGTCATCATAATGTGTTTCAATATTTTGTGTTTTGTAACCTTATAAAAGAAGTCTCTTTATTCCAAAAAGATCTTCTGGAGTTTGTGATTTGTACTTCTCACTTCCCAGTGTCTTCAAAGTCATATACCAGTCGGTCTGTTGTTCTGCTTATAAAAGAAATCAAAATTTTAGTAATGTTATTGGTAGATTAGATCTGTTACATCAATTCCCTTATGCAATTGTATGTGATATTTGAATCATTTCTTTATTTGTAAATCTTTCCAGAAATGATCTTTCTATTAATATATTTCATTAAAAAGCATTCTATTTAAGTTGATTTATTTTCATGCAGGTCAGTGATTGTATAGTAAGGATGTTCTATAACACCGAATACATACACAAGATTAACCAAAGATTTGGATGTCATATATAGATAAGTATAGTTACCAGTTAAGTTTAAAAATGATTAATGTACCACATTTTACAGGCCATGTAGATAGAATATATGTAATTTTTTATTTCTCTAAAATTACATATACATGTACATTTTTTTAACCTAGGTTTTACAATTGACAGTATATGGTCTAGAATGTATACATGTATTACAATTGACAGTATATGGTCTAAAATGTATACAGGTTTTACAGTTGACAGTATATGGTCTAGAATGTATACAGGTTTTACAGTTGACAGTATATGGTCTAGAATGTATACAGGTTTTACATTTGACAGTATATGGTCTAGAATGTATACAGGTTTTACAGTTGACAGTATATGGTTTAGAATGTATACAGGTTTTACAGTTGACAGTATATGGTCTAGAATGTATACAGGTATTACAGTTGACAGTATATGGTGTAGAATGTATACAGGTTTTACAGTTGATAGTAAATGGTCTAGAATGTATATAGGTTTTACAGTTGATAGTAAATGGTCTAGAATGTATACAGGTTTTACAGTTGACAGTATATGGTGTAGAATGTATACAGGTTTTACAGTTGATAGTAAATGGTCTAGAATGTATACAGGTTTTACAGTTGACAGTATATGGTCTAGAATGTATACAGGTTTTACAGTTGACAGTATATGGTCTAGAATGTATACAGGTTTTACAGTTGACAGTAATGGTCTAGAATGTATACAGGTTTTAAAGTTGACAGTATATGGTCTAGAATGTATACAGGTTTTACAGTTGACAGTATATGGTCTAGAATGTATACAGGTTTTACAGTTGACAGTATATGGTCTAGAATGTATACAGGTTTTACAGTTGATAGTAAATGGTCTAGAATGTATATAGGTTTTACAGTTGATAGTAAATGGTCTAGAATGTATACAGGTTTTACAGTTGATAGTAAATGGTGTAGAATGTATACAGGTTTTACAGTTGATAGTAAATGGTCTAGAATGTATACAGGTTTTACAGTTGATAGTAAATGATCTAGAATGTATACAGGTTTTACAATTGATAGTAAATTGTCTAGAATGTATACAGGTTTTTACAGTTGATAGTAAATGGTCTAGAATGTATACAGGTTTTACAGTTAACAGTATATGGTGTAGAATGTATACAGGTTTTACACTTAATAGTAAATGGTCTAGAATGTATACAGGTTTTAAAGTTGATAGGAAATGGTCTAGAATGTATCTTCTCAATAAGTGATATATTATTAATCCTTAATGCCATCTATACAACATTCACTAAGATATTTCAGAGTCAGAAAGAAGAGAATTGGTGTTTACCTGTTATGTATGCAGTGTGTTTAGATCTGAGATTGTTTGCTAATAGTGTAAGTTTTTTATTTTCTATGTTCTTGTTGTTACTATTATATAACGGAACACAATTTCATGGTAGAATATGATTTTCACTTGCTGATGACTATGTAGATATTTGAAATTTGTTTGCAATAAAATTTAGTTCTAATATCTTGATGTAATCTCTACCAACAAATGTATCTTACAGATTATTGTTATTTACAAAATTTATTTGATAAATATATTTGAAAGACATTGGAGCTAGTTCAAATAGTGAACAGAAGTCTATATTTGTTAGTTTAACACCCATTTTCAAATAAGTTATTCTGTCCATTTGACTTAATTTAACTTCTTATTTTCTTGCCAGTTAAACTGATACACACATATATTTCAAACATATAACAAAATGCTGAGCAAAACAAAAATATTGTTTACCTTTCTGTAGGCTGATATACAAGCTGTAAGCAAGAGAAAAGGTAAACCAGGAGAAAACCTAGAGAAAGCAGCAGAATTATTGATGGGGTGTTTTAGAGTGTGTGCTAGTGATAAGTAAGTTGTTTCTTTATATCAGACCGTTATGAGTAAATTATATTTTGAACTTAATATCACTGTTTATACTCAACAGGAATACTCCCATACTCAATAGGAATACTCCCATACTCAATAGGAATACTCCCATACTCAACAGGAATACTCCCATACTCAACAGGAATACTCCCATACTCAACAGGAATACTCCCATACTCAACAGGAATACTCCCATACTCAACAGGAATACTCCCATACTCAACAGGAATACTCCCATACTCAACAGGAATACTCCCATACTCAACAGGAATACTCCCATACTCAACAGGAATACTCCCATACTCAACAGGAATACTCCCATACTCAATAGGAATACTCCCATACTCAACAGGAATACTCCCATACTCAACAGGAATACTCCCATACTCAACAGGAATACTCCCATACTCAATAGGAATACTCCCATACTCAACAGGAATACTCCCATACTCAACAGGACACCTGCTTGTGTTTATGATTTTGACTTGATAGTGTACATTAATACATACACCACTGTTCTGAGCTAACATATTGAAACAAACAAATCCTAATTAACATTATTAGTAATTATGTGCAGTTACAGAAAAAAATTTAGATTTCTTAACAGGTACACTAGTGTTTTTTTATTAAATAGTAAAACAAAGTAGAATTATACAAATTTTACTTGACAAATTTTTAATCAAGAGAATAAATTTTGATTTTATGAACAAATGTCTACTTTTTTAAGATGTCTTAATATTGGGTTGTTTGTTCTTCCATGTCTTCCATAGGATATATGTAAATTTTCAGTTTGTATTTTCAGTCGAGCAGCAATAAATGATTCTAAAAAATGGGGAATGTTAAATCTAGTGAACCAGTTATTTAAGATATATTTTAAGGTAAGTTAACTTACATCTTCTATTGTTTATTTACAACTAAATAAATCTTATAGTAGATAGTTTTGTTGGATGTTATTTATATTTTAATATTAAAGTAAATATATGTATGATATTTACAGATTAATAAACTTCATCTATGTAAACCTCTAGTAAGAGCTATAGATAGTTTACCAATTAAAGATCGGTTTTCTCTTTCACAACTTATCACATTCAGGTTGGTACTTTACTTTTATTATCATTACTATACATTGAGAAGCTGAAAAATATAAATAGGTCAAGATGTCAAGATTTTAAATTGAGTCACAATGCAAAATATTGTTTAAATTACTAATTAGAATCCTGTATGTGGTTTGTGCGTATTTTCAGATATTATGTGGGAAGAAAGGCCATGTTTGATAGTGACTTTAAAAGTGGTAGGTATATTGTATATATTTATATTGTAAATTTGTGAAATTTGCATCTTAGATTGGACTGTCACTTGGTACGTGTTAGCCATTTCTCAATGACACTTGAAGAACACTGTATATCACTATCTAACTTCCTTATTTAATCTCTTACTGCATAGTCTACAGAGCTAATGCTGTAGGACACATTTAGTTTCTACACTGTGATAATACTGTTATTACATTTCCAGCTGAAGACTATTTAACATTTGCATTTCAACACTGTCATCGTAGAAGTAAGAAGAATAAAAGATTAATATTGATCTACCTTATACCAGTTAAAATGTTACTGGTGAGTTACTGTCCATTGTTAAATTCTTCATGTTTAACCTGTTAATTAAATACATGTATATTATATTACATTGATATACAGACCAAACAGCTTTCTCTTAATTACTTTTTGATAGTGTCTAACTTGATCTTTAAATATTCCTCTGTAGAATTAGATAAACTTTATTATAACTGTAAATAATATGTTTTCCTATATTTGGGTAATGATATTGACCATCTATTGAAACACAACCGTTAATTTATTTAACTGTTAAATATCATATTAATTTGTAATATTATTTAAAATGCTCTGATCCAAGAGAGAGTCTAAGTAATAATATATATAGTATATATGATTTATTGTGTTTCAGGGTCACATGCCTAAAGTATCACTATTAACAAAATATGATTTAACACAGTTTGTAGAGGTAGTTAAGGCTGTCAGGTTAGTATTCTATTTATTATTTCACAAGTTATCAATATTTGTATATCTGATTTGATTCAGTAAGATAGAGAGTATTTGGTGCCTATCCATTATTCTTTATTCAAATACATTCAAGTTTACATGTATTAAATGACTGCTTGATATTTTGTTTGTAGCAATGTAGAGGGGTGTGTTAGAAATGTTCACACTTCTAGAAAACATGATGCTAATTCTCTGCCAGTTTTATTATCCTTCTTGATTCCATTTAGGGATAATTCTCATTAATTTTTCAGTACTGGTAATCTGCTACAGTTAAATGAAGCTCTAGAGACAAATGAAGCTTTCTTTATAAAATGTGGAATATATTTAATTCTAGAAAAATTAAAAGTTATCACTTATAGGAATTTATTCAAGAAAGTGTAAGTTACTGTTTGATGTGATTGTTCACCTCTCTTAATGCCAGTCTGCCAGTTGGTGTATTAACTTTCAGTGTCCACATAGCTGATACTGTTTGTTTGGTTAGCAGCAGATTTGTTCTAAAGTAGCCATATGTATGGTCCAGATATCATACAGAGAACAAAGTTAATTCTTATTCATAACTCCTTACGTCTAACTAGTCGTGTTTGGATATTTTTCTATAGATACATCTATACAAGTTTTAAATGCAATTAGGCATTGTTATATGTGGTTCTCCTTCAAGTAAAAAGTAGATCATTTTCTTACAAAGATTATTAGGATTTATATACTAGAACATATAAAATTCATTTTACTACGTAACTGAAACTTGTGAAGTGATAACATATTAAAAAGGAGGTAATATTTTGTCTATAACTGAAGTTTCCTATTATTTTTAGGTATTTGATATATGATAAAAATCATCTAATACCAATTGAGACATTAACATCAGTTCTTAAAATGATGGAGGTATGTAGTAAGATTCTTTACTCTTTGATAGTGAGGTTAACAGAACTTATCTCTGTTTATATACCAACATATTATATCTATGGTTGAAAACTGTCCGCATGCTTGTCCATCTGAATAGTTAACAATGTAATAGTTCTTTCAGTTTTCAACAAATTTTTCTCATTACTTTGTACGTTCTCAAGTGAGAAAGTTTTTCATTTTATCAACCAAGGGTAAATGTATGATAATATAAAAGTGTCTATACTTCTGGATAAAAAAAACCTAGTATTTCAGTATTTACTTAGAATGATTATAAAGGTGTCATATTTTATAGGTAGAAGATGTCGATGATGATGAAACAGCCTGTATTGTAGCCAATCTTATTTATGAGGTACGATTTTCTACTGGCATTCTTAGTCTTGTAAATATTTACAATAGAAGGTTTAGAGAAATACTTAGATTTTGGCTGAAATGTGCCACTGCCTGCCAATTTTTTTCAGTAGTTCTATTGTTTTGTTTTGTAAATTAAATTCTTTAATGTTTTTATTATTGTATTTCTTTTTTTTTCCAGAACAAGATAAAGGGCTATATTTCACATCAACATAAAAAACTGGTCGTCAGCAAACAAAATCCATTTCCACAGTTATCAACTGTTTTATAATCTAGGTCAACTAGTCTGTAACAGCATCATTATTTTTACACACTATTACTCATTTAAAGACTAGATCAATCAGTCATATTTCATACATACACTGTTCACAAATCATCAATCTAGAGGAATTTATTAAATAAGAATTACACCATTATTATTTGGTTTATCAAGACTTGAATTACCATCAACATCTTTTATTTCATCAACTCTACAGAGACTTCCTAGAAATATAACTTCATTTTCTTGTATTAATAGTTATGTTAAAATGCATTTTTGTTAATTCATTGAAAATTATAGCATGAAGAGAAATATTCATCGAAATTTGTATTGTGCTTTTTTTCAATCAATTTAATTATTATCATAATAATTTGGGTATATAAAGTGAAAAACAGTCCTTTTAAATGAAACCCAAAGAGTGCTATTTAAGAAGATATAGGCTACTGGTAGATATGAAAAAAGTTTAAAATCCAGACTATTAGGATGCTGCTGTAAAATTGTATTATGAAGAATGCTGTATAAAGCCAGAATGACGCTGTATCAGTGAAGAACCATCTATGTAAAGTTATTATGTTGGTTTATATTACTTGTATTAGTTACATATTTTAATAAACTCTGTTGGAATGTTTGTAAGAATTTATTGCACATAACAAAGAACAGTCATTTTAACCATACAAGGTTCAAAATTTACAGCTTATACTACCAAAATATACAATAAACAGTAATTTTGTACATATTATACAGAAATAGAATGGTATAATAATGATTAACATTGATAAATAGACACAGATAGAAACTATCAAAACACCATGTTATTTTAGTAACCAGGATAAAGATATTACTGTTGCATGTCAAAACAAATACATATTAGATTTACAGTTGAAATTAGTTACAATAGTTAGTTAGCTAGTTAATTATTTAAATGCTTGTTCATTACACTAGTCATATTGAAATTGTTATAGAACTTTATAAAGTCTCGACTATATTTATTCCAGACAAAAAACAAAGAAAGGTAGCATTGAATCGCTGTATAAAATCATCAACTTGACGTCTATAACGCCTCTTTTATTAATAATTGTGAATTTTACCTTCACATTTTCTGGTGTTTAATGACCTCAATGAATGATGTAATTTGTGTTATGGACCTTGATTTCAGTGTCTCTAAAAAAAAGAGGTGTGAATATGGTTATTGTGAGCAGTTTCAAGAAAAGGAGTTAAAAGTTATTGAGGATCAAATACCCTATCAGATCATGAATTATTAACCTCCAAAAACGTGAAAGGAAACCTGAAGATTTAAATTTGAAACAGTCTGTTAAATGTCATGTTTATACATATTATATAATATTAAGTAGGCCTATACATTAATAATTGAACACAATTTTATGGTATACATGTACTGAGGTAGTTGCTACCTACTGTTGATAATCTTACAAAACTCGAGTAGTATACCATAAAATTGGGTTCCGTTAGTTAATGTGATTTCTTCCTTAAATGTCGCTTTTTTACATATAAATAATAATTATTAAATATAATAATATATGCATCAAATTGAATCAGAAATTCATTCAAAAATAAAAATATAATATTTTTCTACTACATATACTACAATTATAATAATTCAACTCTCAATACAAAACACCATTTGAAATTTAAATTAATATTCTGGGGAAGTGTAATCACTTGAAGATGTTCTACTAAATGCTAAATAAAAAAATTTTCCTCTGAGGACTATTGAGTCCTTTTAGTAGATGTTTGTTAGGGTTAAAACTAATTAAAACTAATTTCAAATATTAACCACAAATTAATTTGATAATCTTTTGTGTCCTCATCTATTCAGGATTATTAATAATTGAGTCCAAGACAAGGATATAATCTTTCAAGAACTGTCCGAGATCAGATAGAAAGTCAGTAAGTTTCTGGTTTTTTGAAAACATGATAAACAACAACAATCAGAATAAAATATCGGCCACAAAGGAAGACAGAAATATAAACAAGAAATGGGTGAAGAAAGCTGGTCGTTTGTTAGATTTTATATTCATTGATTCTGTCATATTTATAATTAATTCACAAAAACATCCACACTATGTCTTGTTATTCAACTGAGTCGATAAAAAATTCAAATCTGGTTTTCTGAGAATAAGAAATTCAATATCAGAAATTTGACTCATTTCCAAATTCAACAACTGTTCATCTAATTATATAACATACTCAATTTCTTTCTTTGTTTCCCGGAATTTCATTCTATTTTTTTTATCACACTCATGTTATTAAACACTTAACAAATTAGACCATAGGTATAATGGAACATGTACAATAATCTATTATTTTAATATCTTGGGACATTCCCTGCAATTATTTGATTTCCTGTTCATCACCACCTATTTTTATCATTTTGATCTACATGATTAACTTGCCCAACAAACTGTTTTATTCATATAGAAACCATACTTCTCTCTTCTCTATTTTCAAACTACAAACTATTTCTGCAGGTATCCCAAAAACTGTCAAATGAAACAGCTTGTTACATGAATAATGTTAACTAAAGTCCAGTAGATTTTAGGCCTATGGAATAATGTAACACTTGGTCATCAACATTTTAGCCAATGAAATATCACAACACTTTTAGCCAATCAATAAATGGCACTTGATGATGGTAACTTTTGCTGATTCCTTATTTACCATAGCATAAAAACACTGCGTCAATATAATAAGATGTATATTTTTTCACGTTATGGGTTGATGACATTACATTATAGGTCGTTGTTGACACAGACCTGGTTGATATTAAGAAGCTATGATATTAAAGTTAAGATATAAACAAGAGAGATATCTACAATCACAGTAAAGATTGTTCTATCATTATACTATCATAGCCATCAGGTGGAGTGTGGTAAAACTTCTCAAACTGAACATCTAATACAGCTCCATCATCAACTGAAATTAAACATACATTTTACATCTTTTAACTTGTGTGTTGTCAAATATCAATTTTTACATCAAGTCTCAACCTACGACATATGATGATAGATGAGGTTTGTCAACTGCGCTTCCTTTCAGAGAGTTCAGACAGCTTATTGTTGGCATACTGGTTAGAACCTTATTATAAAAAGAACTGTCATCATTAGTCCATTACGTTCAGAAGAGTAGGATGTAAAACTCCATTTATTGCATTAGCATTAAAGAATGAATGAATGAAATCTATTTCACTATAATATAAAAGATAGTCTCTAGGGTCAACATTTGACCAGATAATGGTAACTTGTTGTACTTGTAAACTATCCTTTACTTTAGTGATGGTGATATACAGGAACTATTCACATTTGTACAAAATAACCCTGTCAAATCTAATTGACTAAATTGCTTACCATAGAAGATAGGGAATGCTGTTCCTTTAACTCCAGTGATAGATTTATCTGTTACTTCACCATTAATATAAAACTTTAAATCTATATGATCAAAACTTAGCCCCTGAAATTAACAGGATAGATATATCAGTGTACAATTTCATACAGAGAGACTTTTTTTCATTTCTTAAGAATAACTGAATAGTAAGTAAGTATTTCATTAACAAATTTGGTTCTTTGAGACATTCACAAATTCTTGTTTTGAACACTTCTACAGTTTAAAAATGTTGATTTATAATTACCACTATATCTCCCTCCTGTGGAACTGGTGATAATTTATTTATTACTTGTTTATTATTGACTAATTCACCAGTATGACGTAATACCCACGATTCAGCATCTTCACCTATTGGTACTTTGTTAACGTCTGTTTTCTGAGTTGCTAAACCTACACCCCATATACCTAGAAATTAGAAAATAACATAACATAGTCAAGTTATGAGTAATGATCCCAGATTCAAGTGGAGCTTCAATAGACCAACGCCCCATATAAACATAACTATATTTTTAATGATAAATTTTATCAGAACAGTTATTAGTCATAACATTGGTATTATAGCATTACATCTAAGTTTTTCTTAGACATTCTTATATCCAAAGAAATTCACTAAAATTCAAATCTATAATCCACACGCAATATATGAAAGAATACATCTTGATTGAACACAATTTTAATATATAGAGATATAAAGTGAAAGAACTCCTATGCTCAGATCAATCACAAAGGATAAAAATTACTCTAAACACCTAGCTTAATAATAAAAAATTAAACTCTTTATTTAATATTTGTCAAGTCAGAATAAAATCTAAATGATATTGTTCTGTTTAACATTCCACACAATAAAATTACCTGTACTTTGAACTTTGATTTCGAAATATGCTTTATTTTGTACAATAGGAGCATTGGCAAGGGCTGCTCCAGTTCCACAAATTCTTTTACCATTTTTCACTATCACTACATCATTACCTGAAAATAAATTATAAAACTGATTTCAAAGTATCAATTTATTAGGGGAATGGTAGAGACAAAACTTATATCAAAGCATCAAATAATTAGGGGAATGGTGGAGACAAAACTGATGTCAAAGCATCAATTTATTAGGGGAATGGTAGAGACAAAACTGATATCAAAGCATCAAATAATTAGGGGAATGGTAGAGACAAAACTGATGTCAAAGCATCAATTCATTAGGGGAATGGTAGAGACAAAACTGACATCAAAGTATCAATTTATTAGGGGAATGGCAGAGACAAAACTGTCATCAAAGTATCAATTTATTACGGGGAATGGTAGAGACAAAACTGACATCAAAGCATCAATTTATTAGGGGAATGGTAGAGACAAAACTGACATCAGAGCATCAATTTATTAGGGGAATGGTAGAGACAAAACTGACATCAGAGCATCAATTTATTAAGGGGAATGGTAGAGACAAAACTGACATCAGAGCATCAATTTATTACGGGGAATGGTAGAGACAAAACTGACATCAGAGCATCAATTCATTAGGGGAATGGTAGAGACAAAACTGACATCAGAGCATCAATTTATTAAGGGGAATGGTAGAGACAAAACTGACATCAGAGCATCAATTTATTACGGGGAATGGTAGAGACAAAACTGACATCAGAGCATCAATTTATTATGGGAAATTGTAGAGACAAAACTGACATCAAAGCATCAATTTACTACAGGGAATGGTAGAGACAAAACTGACATCAGAGCATCAATTCATTAGGGGAATGGTAGAGACAAAATTGACATCAAAGCATCAATTTATTACGGGGAATGGTAGAGACAAAACTGACATCAGAGCATCAATTTATTAGGGGAATGGTAGAGACAAAACTGATGTCAAAGCATCAAATAATTAGGGGAATGGTAGAGACAAAACTGACATCAGAGCATCAATTTATTAGGGGAATGGTAGAGACAAAACTGATGTCAAAGCATCAAATAATTAGGGGAATGGTAGAGACAAAACGGACATCAGAGCATCAATTTATTAGGGGAATGGCAAAGACAAAACTGACATCAAAGTATCAATTTATGATATTGCGATCTATATCTGTGTAAGATATAAACAGAGTTTCTCCCAAACAGGCGTTTGGTAGTAAATATTTAATAGCTAAATAATTATGTAACGCTTTTTTTTGTGAGCATATAAATAATAATAGATTATTTTCCCATCAGTCTTCAGAGCCAGTGACAGAGCCAGTGCAAAGATGGCGATGGCGATGCAGCTGTTCTTTTGTCCATTGTAAATTGAAAGAGACAGAATAACTCAATGTCTGTTGCCATGGGTCTAATAATAAAACCTTACCCATATGTGAGGTATCTAACTTTACTACGGGTAAATCTTTCAAGGGAACATGGCCTGGGCCAAAAAGAGAGTTTGTACACCGAAAACAGCAGAAACACGAAGACATCTTTGTTTTCTTGGGGAATACCCGGATATGACGGAGCCACAAGGAAATCCTCAACGAGATTCTAAAAATAGAAAAAACACAGTTATTTCCCTTTAATATAATATCGCGTTAACTATTATTACGGTGTCGTTATGGAGGTATAACGTTGCCAAAATTATCGATTGTGTAGTATAAAATATACTACAAAATCCAATGAAATGCCACAGGAATCCATGTAACATTTAATACTTTAATGCGAGGGAGTCAATGTAAATTATACAAAACCGGTGTAATATGGCCATGGCGCTATTTTTGACTTCATTAATTTTTGTTCATAAACTTGCCAGGAATGTCAATAAGAAGAGAATTAGAATTCTCTAGACGATGTAATTAATGAGTTAACAAGTGATTTCATTGCATCTACAGATAGATATCTACGGATTTTACAAATATTCCTTAAATTGAAATATCAAAGTTTAATAGCATTATTCACTTGAGACTCCATGAGCATATTTCAGTCAATAATTATATTTCGTGCTGAGGATGACAAATTTATATTGGAATTACCGATCTCAATGGATGAAGAAGTTACATTGTTAAGTTGAGTCTTAGATCATATAAGCATAAATTCTGTCTTGTCATAATTTATTAATTTTAAGAAAAAGTTTTGACATACATAGCCTTATCTCACTTATACATTGCTCCAGTTTAGATTGCTCTAATTCAGATTTAGAGAATTGAGAAGACGGAGAGTCAGGGGGGGGGGGGGAGAAGGAAATATTATAGTTGGGTGTCATCAGCATAGATGGAAATTCAGACCATGTTTTGGCACTGAAAGAAAATGATCTATTTCATTTAATTTGATTCGGGGTGCCGCTGGTGCTTGTTTGTTTGGTATGATTCGGCGGTCACCCAACGAAAATTAGGTTTTGGGAACATCTGAGGTCACGATTTTCAAGTTTTTGTGATGAACAGATCGGGAAGATCGGCTATTAACAAGTGACTATATTAAAAGGTATATAAGATTCCTACCGCCCTGCTTTTGATTTTACGTATTATTGATAAAGGTGTCTACAAAAAGAAAAAATACCAACTATAAAAAGGTCTTTAGAATGCGGCTTCACTATCTCTCAATTCTCAGAGTATCGTCTTTCCCTGTCACGTGATATGTAATTTGGATATTAAGAGGCCCGTCCCCCGAGGGAGTAAAGTGTTTGTTGACGTATCAATCCGCCTCATAAAATAACAATGAGTATTTTGTAAGCCAATTAATTTGGTTCTGTATTAAAACGGGTATTGATCTCAATCTTCCACACGCAAAATACGTCCAATTTTACAATCCAGATAGATAGTGATGTTGATACTGAAACCTTAACTCTGGAAAACATTTTGACACCAGTTTACTGGTTCAATACTTAATACTAAACTCCATCATTATTTCTATCTATCAACAGTGTATTATATATTTCTGACCTTAAGCAGTGCTTTCCAAACAGTTTCGTTCATTGTTTTGTCGTGTTAATTTTAGATTCGATACCCATTTTTGTTATATTTTGATATATTTTTCAAAAATTAGAAAATGAATTCCGAATCTGTATAATTAATGTCATCAGCATGATATGGAATCTATAATAACCATTTTTACTTGGCCAAAGGCCGGCTTTAAGATATTAAACAAGTGGAAAAACAGAAGAACTAGCTTCAGACCGGCTTTTTGGCCAAGCGTTTTAAAGCATGTTTTAAAATTCGGCTTTTTTAACTCAGTGGCTTTAAAGCGGAAACGTGTTTTTTAAAATAAATTTGATCCGATCTGAGATCCGGTAGAGCCATGGAACATCTCGTTATTTAAATCCTGTAGCAAAAGGACCATGGAGGAAACGGTGATTGGCAGCGATATTTTCAGAGATGATGTTTGGACTGTAAAGTACAATATAGTTTAGACTGTAGTCAATCAGCTATCGGAACTTGTTCTCATGATTCCGTTCATTCTGTCTCACGAGAAGAAGAGGTTCTACTTATCAGATACCAGAATAAAGATGGCTTTAAACACGCAACATTTTTTATACTAGAAATACATTCTAACATCTTTTAATTACCTTTTACACATGGATCGTGCCATAATCTACACGTGTAAAACATGTGACTTGAACACGAATAACATTCACACGACTTTCAGTTTTCTGTCAGTTCTATTGAATAGTTGATGTCCAAATTAAGGTGCTGTCAGGTGTCTCTAAAGAAAATAAAACTCACCTAACAGCCAGTAATAATCTTAATGGAAAAGATATAAAAATAATTTACTTCAATGAAAGAGAGTTAAATAGACCAATTATTTTCATTTGGCATTTTGTCTAGTCTCTAATGGAATAAAATACAGCCACGCCAGCAATGAAATGTCTTCACGAAGGACATATTTTCATTACAAAGACTAATGATAGTAAGTTATAACTAAGTCTGAACCTGTATCGACTACATCCTGTAAAAAGGATTTTAAACTTGATAATTTTATATATTATAAATTTTGTTACTTTCACGAGAATGAAAGATTTATCTTATATGATACAATAAGACTATGAATTCGTTTAAACATATAATATATATATATTATCAATTGATGGATATTAAAAACATCAATATTTATAATTTATAGTTGAATATGGTAATTAATTTCAGCACTAATATAAGTATGTATATAAGGTGTTTTTTTATAATATTAATGTGAATAATGCAGTATAACGATAGAAGTATTAAATACAAAGAATTTTCTTTTAATTGGGAGAGGGTAGCTCACACAGTTCCACTTTCGCCATGTTAGTTATGAATTTTAAAATTCAAGGGAATTTTATTTTATTTTGATACCTCACGTCACCAGTTTCGCCAGGTTCCATCAATGGTTAAAAGGTGGTCGTGATACTAGTAGTTAACTGTCTCTGTATCTCTCTATTTGAATAAATCGGAGTGCTAATTGTAAAGAATTATATATATAAAATATATATTGTTAACTTAAATTAGGTGTTCCGAATTGATCAGTATGCCCTGTCTCCTTGCATTATATCTCTCTCATTTATTATTTTTTGTGGAGCTCATATACATTTGGAGGATAAAGTTATGAAGTATTCTTACTCCATCCGAATTCTGTTCCGAATATCGAGGTTTTAGTCAATCTGGTAATGACAACTGTCGACCATAGTTCATCCTTGGATGGTTGGTAGATGACAAATTAACGCCCGCTTCCAACAGGCCCCTACTGTGATGTACTTATATAGATATATATAGTGGTCTAGACTATTCAATATTTTATTGCTTATATTAAGTATAGCTGGGAGGGGACTTGACAATCTTGACATCTTTATACTCTGTCATCACACAAACATTTATATATCTGTATTAAATGTAAAGCATTAAAAAGCAAACTCGAACGTTCTGTCGTAAATTCATCATTGGATTATCATTAGATAACATTAATCAGTGCTTTTGACGATCCATTGATTTTACAGGCTTTTTATAGTTATTCGGGTCTTCAAACAAATCAGGTGGAATTTTTCCTGATAAAACGGAAACGAAAAATTTCTAGAACTATAGAAAATGATTAAACACGATATCCAAATATTCAAAAATCAGGCCTTTCCCACAGACAAATAGTTCTGTATTAATTTCTAACCATTTGGATAGAAGTTAAAATATAAACTATTTCCTCTGATTATCGTTTCACTCAATGTAAATCCCCATCCAGGAGTTTTATACTCTTCAAATATTTTATTTCTTTCCTTTTAAATATCTGTACAAATCACACAGATCAAAGTCTCAGTTGTCGCCCATAAAACTTTCAGTGTCACTTTTTATACCTAAACTTGAAGGTTTGGACCCAATTTTGTTAGTTAAACATTGCATACGTATACATGTATTTTCACTTGTTGAAGTGCTATTTAGCATACTGTATTTTTATTACTGGTATTTCGAGTTCAGCCTATCAGCATTTATGTTTCAAACCAAAGCAACTTGCAATATTAACCCTTTAACCATCTGCAAAAGGTATGCAACGTGTAATATAATATAATATATATTGTAAGAACAACCAGTGTCTGGTTTTCAAAATACCGGACAATAGCAAATTTGCTGTAACCAAGACCTATTACCGATAAAATTGGCAAATGGTTTTGTTGGTACATTTGATATTAAAATAATAAATTCTAAATTGTGAAGAAAATTCGAATATCTGATTTCGATAGAAAATTAATTGATCTAAAATCGCTAAAAAAAAAATCAGTAATAATAAGCCTTACGGACCCCAAGTACAATATTTATTATTGTATAGATTTAAAATGTGATACGGTTGATACGGAAAGTCTAAAACAATATAATCCAATATTGTGTCAGACAAAACTGAAATAAAACTCCTCAATTTATACATTATTACAACTTTTCTTTCAAAGACCCTATAAAATCAGTATTAAAATTAGCGTCAACAATAAAATAAATCGTCGATTATTCCCCTTGACGAATTAAAATCGCGTGAAGAAAGGGAGGTAATCGATACTCTTACCGTACTCGCCGATTATTTAAAATGAATATAAAATTATCTTAAAGAATTGGGCTGGTATTTAAATGGCATTTTTATATAATTATTTAAGCCGTTCTTTGTAATTTACCACAGTTAGCGAGTACAGGCCAATTAAATGTAATTTTCATAGTTAAGATAAATGTATGTAGTCTATATCGTTGTCGCCCCTAAAATGATCGTTTTGCTTTATTTTAATAATAATTTTTTTTCTGATGGAAGATTCTACAAAATAATTCTCAGATAGAAACAGATATATTGCCGTATATAGTATTTATATAATAGTATATAGTATATTATCATATATAGTATATAGTATTCATATTATAGTATATAGTATATTATATTATCGTATATAGTATATAGTATATTATATTATCGTATATAGTATATAGTATTCATATTATAGTATATAGTATACAGTATTCATATTATAGTATATAGTATATAGTATATAGTATTCTATAATATACTATATATTAATAATATTATTATCGTATATCATAGTGTATAGTATTCATATTAAAGTATAGTATTGGTATATGAAGTATCCATAGGTTTATATGTTATGTGCAATAAAACCGCATTATATTACGATCTGAACTCAATAAATTATCTTATTATGCCATATTGATACTATACTATCTTATTAAATGTACATAATTTTGTGGAGCCCACATTTTGCATTTTATTGTACTTTTTAAGTCATTTTACAAGTGTTTGCAAAAATATATTAATTTATTACACTGCAAAATATCACCTCATACTTATATACTTTATATTTATATCATGGTACTGCGAATTTATGGTGCTTACTCTTACAGTGGTCTATCAATATGTGACCTTATTTCTAATATATTCATGTGCATTATGTTTGTTGGTTTTTTAGTTTTAATCGTTTTGTAAATATGTTTTTTGTAGTTTTATATACAAATATCGCAGGGAAGTATGCCCCGTGCAACTGGGTGTCTAATATAAGTATTATTATTATTATATTTCATATTTATACAATTCATGATATTAAATTCTAATATATTTTTTTAGTTCTATTCATAAATAATTCAAATTCAAATATCGTTTCAATTTCATTGTACAAATATTCCATTCTATTAGACAGAAACTGCACTCAAATTTCAATTTCATTATACAATTATTTTAATATATTTTCAATACAAACATTTCATTTCATTTTTATACAAACCTTTAATTTATCATGCAAACCTTTAAGTTCATTTATTATACAAACATTTCATTTTAAAACATTTCATTTCACTTAGAATACAAATATTTAAATCAATTCTATGGCATATACATTTCTTCTCGTTTATCATACAAATATTTCATTTATTTTTCAAACATTTCAATTCATTTACCATACACATATTTCATTTCTTTATTATATTAAACATTTCTTTCATTCCATAGGTTTTTTTTTAACTTTCTGTAGAGAAATTGATTAGAAAGGTGCAGGCCGTGAGAATATCGGTAGTGTTTGAATAATTGATATAATTTATCTAGATACTGTATCAAAAGCCTTTCTGAAGTCTATGATAAATACCACGCTAACTAAATGAGTGTTGAGACTTGCTTTAATAATACATACAGATCAACCATCCGACAATTGGTGACTTTCTGATGGCATGATTAGTAACTGTCGTGAATAGTGGATTTAATAAATAACTAATTCTCGGAATATTCCCACAGACTCGCTGGAGCTACATATATACAGATCATGTACATTCATTTCACTGATATCGTAACTGTTTAAAGATAAGCACACTTCAACATTATACGTTTGAGCTGTGTTTGTGTTGTTAGTATTTGAGTTCCACATCTATAAGAACAGGCATTTATTATTCCAAGACTTTCCTTTCTAAGTCCATGGTACTATTTATATTATTATCAAAGAAACTGCTTTTCGTTCCCTTTGAAAATATATTACTTATATTAAGATGTGAATTAATTCCGTTGTTTCTGGTGTACAAGAAAACTTTGGAAAATTCATCTTCTAAATTGTACAGTGCAGTTGATTGTATATGAAGAATTATGATAATGATAGAAAAATCTTTCCTAAAGACACATTGTGGTGTTTAAACTCAATATACCGACTATGATATGACGGAGATAGTTTATACAGGGGACACCTTTTTTACCTTTATTCTAAAGACCGGCCACGCTTCTCAATAAATCCAGCTAATTTCAATCTATGTGGAGAACGATGCTCAACTCGGAAACGACATCCGATATTTCCTGATCCAATTTGACAAAAAATGATTATCTGTAAATTAATGTTTTTATTTTCCCCGAGCGAACATGGCCGCGTTGTCAATGCATCGCGTGTATTTTACAACATGGCCACGTGCCTTTGAATTAAATCTGGGATTGATTTGCATGTTGCACGTGCGGTGATTCTATAACCTAGAAAAATCACGTGACTATGCGAGGTGTATAAAGGTGAGAGATAATGGTAAAAGAATATTGTATATTACTATCGCTACAGGTACTAAATAATAATGTACTTCTATCATATTTCAAAACTCAGTAATTGCTATTATTCTGAAGAATATAAAGTGGTGAAAGTTAAATGACGGTGCCAACAATCGTCAACTGTCAGAACGATAGAGCAATTCTCTTCTTACCTTGATATCACTGAAACTGTTGGCAATGTTATCATTATTAATATATCAGGATATTTTTGTTCGTTGCATTATTTTTTCTAATATTTGAGTCACCAAGACTTCCGAACTTTTTGCTGCTTAATTACGATCAAATAGCAATACAATAAATCATTACGGCGAATGAGTAACTTAACATCAATGCCCACAGGTTTGGCCATGGACCAGCTGGTAGAATGGAACATTAATTGTGAACCTAAGTTGTTATTATTTGTTTCTAAATTCTCAAAATTAACAAAATGTATGTGTATCTCAAAAAACTGAAATAATTCATGGATTCATCTAATTGATAGTAATCAAACATTTTTTTTCTTTTATTTTTGTGCAACGTGTAATCTAACATCTGACTGAAGAATAACGTAGGGTAGAAATCTGACATTTTATTTCAAATGGGAAAATTTAAAACTTCTATTTTAAAACTTTCATTTCCAATAAATTCTGAATTTCTATTTCAAAACAACAAAGTTTTTTCTCTATCAAATTTACTTCTAACATGTTATAAAATCAGTAAAAAATTAATTATTTCTGGTTTTATTGGTAAATATTAAATTTTATCAAAACTTTAACTGAATTTTTTTTGAGGACTTTTTAAATCAATATCTGACTTAATGAATAACTCTCGTACTGAAACAATATTAACCACAGTAGAAGGTGAAACTAAAAAATAATTCCAAAAATGTATTTAACATGAAATATGAAAATTTATAATTCAAGACAATACAGTATTGCAAAAAAATAATCTTGAAAATAATCTGTAAGTATTCTTTTTGGAATTGTATTAAACTAAATTTCGTAGAAGAAAGATAACTTCGTTTTATGGCATCAAAAAGTATGCCAACTGTAATATAAAAGTAGAAATTCTCTTGTATCATGGAGTCCAATAAAGATACTAATAAAATAATACCAACGTTTAGATATCAGATCCAATTTCAAATTAGTCGCTAACTCGATCGAATTAAAATTCTTGACATTGAAATATGGTTTGTCGGCCCTTCTGTCACTGCTACAATTACCCCTCTCCCTAGGGGTGGGAGCGAGAAATTAGGGGCGGGCCTCAACTCAGATATTTGAAAACATTTATCGCTCTAAGAAGAAAGATTACTGAATAAGTTAGCTGGGTCCGAAGCTCATTTAGGTTTAAAACCCCACGGGCCTGATTCTCCGACTGTCATTCAATATCCTTGTTTAACCGATTGTCGTATTTACGTGCCATATGATAGCCTACACCCCCGGGCAGGGCCACTATTGGTCGTCACCACTTATTCACCGGCACTGTAATTTTCACTGCGGGACAGTTACCAAAAATAATTCGGTAATGTCCTGAAGACGTGGAAAGATTTAAACGAAATTTATCCCTGGCTCAAATAATGATAAAAACTTGTCTGAGATTTTGTTCATAATTTTCACCACAGTTGTAAATCAGGCGCTCACCGTGGTGCAGGTTTATGACTATTTTTAAGCCTCGTCTGTCGACAATACCTAACCCCTCTCAAGTCACATCTGATAGCTTTATTATTAACAATACTAATAAAATATACACATAAAAATATGAGCCCGATAGAAGTTTTAAACATTTAATAATAATAATCCTACATTATTATCAGCCCTACAGGTAACTTCAAACATATCTTACCTGTACCGACAATCATAGCCAATCATTGATTTGCGTGGTAGTCACGTGATCACAGTAGGCGGTCCCTATATCCAATAGGGTTTGTTTAAGCAATAATCGAGCGATTAAAGTCTCATTTTCTACTGATTTCAATTCACAAGTACCACAACTTGCACTTTTTACCAACATTTGATGAAAATATTTATCAGTGATTGAAACAGCACTGTTAATGTTCGAAATTTGAAGTTTCAAGAGAATATTTTGAACAAGAGATATGTTTCCCTCTCTACAGCTCAGGTAAGAACAGTTTGATTATATTTCACAGAAAAATAATTTATAAGAGCCAAAGGGAAGTTTGGAAAGATGCTGGTCTCGCTATTCGATAATTTGTTTTTTACATTGACAAATACTTCATTTGTTTGTAAAACAGACAGTTTGATTTTGTCTCTGGAAAACACTTTTTTGCGATAAACTATAAAAAAAGGACTTCTAACTTTTAGAGAAAATTATTATTGGTGGTATTTTGTTCCACAATTTAGGATTGTATCATAATATACAAATTTGAATGGCACCGAGATATGAGCTTAAACCCATCGTTTACTCAATATTCAACACATTTAAAACCAGCAAACACCAACATGAAACAAATATTTGATATTGTTTTTTAGTAATACTTACTAATCTATAGTGAATTTAGTTTTGCATAACCTCAAATTTAATAAATAGGATATTAAAAAGCGTTTTACATGTTTTTTTTCGTGAGGATTTTAGATTTTTAGGAAAAATATTCCTATAAAATTCAGAAAAATCAGCATTTCAAATTTTTTCAAACAATGTTAATTGACAGAAGAACCATGCCGAAACGTTGCTATAAAAATAATTATTGTTTCTGAAATCTTATCTTGATAATTAGGCTACTTCTTCCTTATTGAAAACTATTTATTACATTTTAAGAAATATAGTACAAATTGTATGTGGAATTATAATGAAATTTCACCTTTAAGAGAAAGCTAACAGTTTGAAATATTAAGAAAAATAAAAACTGCTGAGAAGGTAATTGTTTCTACGTTCTGAAATGATTGTTCTCAATAAACAATATTAGATACTTTCAAGAAAGTTACAAACTAACGTTTCTTAAAATTTACATTATTATCAGCTGAACGGTTATATTATTAATCACATAACACAAACCATACAACAGTATTTTGAAGAATATTTGTTGATTTCTTTCCAGGTACCTTCTATTCCTTTTTAATAATACGTAGGCAACGTTTACATTGGCATCGTAAATGACAAATAATTGTTGAGAAAACTTTCAATTCAAAGAGTAAAGCTCTGACAGTGAAATACATATGCAAGAAATGCGTAAATAACAATTCTAAATATCACATTAACACCCCCGCCCCTCCCTCAGTCATAGTACGATTCAATTGACATAAAATATTATTTGCTGAAACAAACACTTTATAGACCCGGTTTATTCTGATGTTTTTGGAATTATGTTAAGATATATGTAAACAACGTTTCTAAATATTACATATCCACGTTCATAATTCTAATCAATGACAAATACTTTCTGAGAAAACAACAGGTAGGTTTCGATCTAATAATAAACCGTTTATTTAAAGAAATAGATATACAACGCTTCAGGTATTACAATGCCAACACCTGTACGAAAATACTCGCCGAAAAAAATGGAGCAGGTTTGTTCTGTTAGTAAAGTACAAAAATAAATTAAAGAAATATAAAAACAGTAGGAGATGAAATATTGAGATGTGAACAGCCCGTTTTTAATGATAATGACATAGTTGCAGTGGACAACCCTGTCTTAGATAACTACTGATTATAAAACATTAGATAGTGGACATTAGTGGTCAGATATTAGTATTATTACCCCAAGTTAACATCATAACTGACCATTGCGGTCAAACCATAAAATAAAACTTTTTTTCATGAGCTTTTAATAGATATTTCAAATATTTAAAATAAAACTTCTTAAGAAATGATATCCATGAAACAGTAAAATTTAGATGCTTTCTCGTCCATCTCCTATCACTTATAACGGTGTAATTATTATTTTTAGTTTTAAATTATTCATATCATAGTATCTAGTGGTAATTTTTGGTGGTATTATGAAAAATAATTCATTATTACTTCATGTATTTAATTAAGACTTCAATATCCTTTGCAAATATCTACAATAAAAATAATACTTCAATATTGCTGATAAGCAGAAATACAGAATGCCAGAATTATTTTGATAGAAAAACGATTCCTATAGATAAGAACATAATAGGGGAATAACAAGATGATTTTCATTGGCGAAATGAAATTATTATCTGATAATTATTTCTAAATATTTCATAAATTTCTAGTAAATCAACCCAAGTGTGTTGTGAGAAAAGACAAAGATACGGTCCAAATATCAAAATTTTGGTTAGAATCAAATTGAATTATCATTTCTAATTTCTTTTCGAAGAAGAGTTATGAAAATTCTTATTGTTGTGGTATCTATCATCTCCAAAATAATCCCCATATTATATTTTACATTAATCTATTATAAGATATTTTAAAATTGATAAGAATTTGTGAGTTATGTTTTAATTATTGTAGTAAAATAAATCTAAAAGTTGACTAAACCTGCAACAGCCGTTCCGAATTGTAGAAATAAAAAAATAAATTAAAATTTTAAAAAATAAATCAAATTCAGACAAATTTGAATGAATTTGAGGTCAAGTGTCATTTGTTGATGTTGAAGGGGTTAAAATTAGGGTATCATTAACCCTTTAGTGTTGAGTATTCTATAATTAACCCTTTCATAGTGAAATAATAAAACGCTATAATGCCTCTCTCAAGGCTGATTGTTGGCTCTCAGATTGTGAAAGTGGAGGATATCAGGTTAAAATTAACCCTAGTAATAAAAATAAACCACTAAATGAGAAAACAAAATAGTCTTTTGGACAAAATGGAGAGCATTTATCTTGGGTACAATGATTCGAATAGAGTAGCACGTGCTGTAGAGAATCGTCAAGTGTCACTATGACAGTATAATTTGTCTAGTACCATGTTTCAGGAGAGGTATAAAAACGTCACTAATAGTTACAGGACTGTTAAAATGGCAGTATTACCCGAACATGGTCGCATTTCAAGTTTAGGTTGAGAAGAGCCGGTCAAAATTTAAACCTTAGTAGAACTCACTGTGTTAAGAAGTTGATAATTAATTAATTAATAATTTTAATCAACTCCTTATATTACAAGACCCAGAATAAGAACCATGACTCTGTTTAACAATCAGCACGTAACATTTCAATTTAAAATTCCGTGTAAGGGTTTAGAAATTTAAAATAAATTGGACATAGAAGTATTTCGTTTGTGGCCTTGTTTTGAGTTTAAGAAAGAGGCTCTAGATATCACTCAGTATTGTAAGAAACAGTCAGAAATAATTTCATTTTTAAAACTCGAAAAAGAAAATGTGCATAATAGTATGAAAGACAGTATTTGTAATAAAGAGGAACGGGTATTTCAGCTTAAACCTTAATAACAGTTGATCCAATAATCTTTAAAAGTTTTATTCATTAACATCTTTGGTTTAAAACTCTAAGTAACAAGACAAGCCGAAATGAGTTACCCATCAGAGTTATTCAAAAAAATATTAATAATGAATCGTTCGTGTGTCCGACCACAAGCACCATCAGTAGCAACACTGGATAAAAAGTCACGGATTGAAAATCCGTGGTAAGTAGAATGTGGCAATTATTGAAAATTATCATAATAATAGGAAGAATTATATCTCTCGAATATTAAAATATAAAATATATCATAATTACAAAATAAAAACCTCAGGTAAAAACACGACGTCAAGGGAAACACTTCCTGTATCGGCGTATATGACGTCATTATTCTAGGCACGAGATCAAATGAAGATCGCCTCGTTCCTACAAATTAGCGGAAGGAAGTTGCCTTTTGCTTAAATCTTATATTATTTCAAGATTGATTAATGTAGACAATATGATCGCAGGGGGTCATTTTTACCTGATTATAATCGCCATTATATCATATTTTTATATTTCATGTCTAACTGATAGCATTTTAATTCATATTCCAATATCAACGTGCGTTCAGCGCGTGCCTTAATTCCAGTCTTTAAATATCATCTGCTCATGCGCGTAAAAATGTTGACAGCATGAAGCCTGAGTTTTGTCGGAAATTATCGGCTAAACATCACAGTTAATTTAATTTTCCTTTAAATTATTAGCCAATTCACGGTTCCAGGCTATTTAAAATGATGAGTGATGACGGCGAAACAAAATAGACATTCAACTAGTATTATCTCTATTATGGACAACTCGTGCCGCAAAACTAATTTTTACATAACGTATTAAATCGTATTCTATATCACATTATAATTTGATACAAAGTTTCTATTCTGTAATATTAAAACACCATAATTGAATTAAAACTGACAGATTTCTAGCTTATGTAAGTCCCTTTTCCTATATCCCATTGTAAATAACTTTAAAATCATGTAAATCATGGTTTTTGGAAAACGATTTTGAAAATAATGTCATTCAGTTTTGTATTTCTTCGTTTGGTTCACCATTTGACCAAATGGTTATTTGAAACTATTCAGACAGATATTATTCGGGCATGGCTCTCCATAAAATAATTCCGATGTTTTCCATCACTCAGCTCACCATAAAAGTTATGTAGAAACTATTTACAATAATTGATCTAATTAAAGTGATTATTGGTAGAGTAAGACGGATTAGGACTGGAATCAGGGCGGTCTGATGTTATTAATTCTCATGTAGTTGTCAATCCGTTCTCTCGTGAGATGAAATAATGAGCCTGGTGATTTTAACCAATAGAAACAGTGGGTTTAACATTGATGTAGTCTTGTCACCTATAATTACTGCAATAATATCCAGAATTGTCCACGGAGAATCTTTTAAAACCAGAAATGATCTATTCAAACGCTTCCCAATATCAAGTATACCTCAAAGCAAGAACTTGCCAATTCAAAATCGAATACAAAATGCCAATATTTGATGGGTCTATTTGCAAATCAAACTATCAGTCGTGAAGTGATAAAATTGTCATACACCACACACGGTTGGGATACAGGGTGAATTGGAAGCATTATAAGGCCTCTGGACCCGCCTTTAAGAAAAATGGTTTGCACCTCAACATTTATCCCCACTTAATTTTCAACAAATTTAAAATCAAATTATCAACAGTTTTTTGCCTCAAAATATGTATCAGAATGCAACAAATCAACAGATCAATACAGTTTTTCGAAAATTAAGTCTGCCCCCTATGGCTAACCAAGTCTTGGGAGGGAAGACTATTCTACCTATCCATCCTATTTCAATTCTAGAACAATCTTTGGATTGTGTCATCCCTTTTTCCGAAAATATAATTAAATTTGACCTCTAACGTATACCTAATATCAACATGGAGACAATTATTGGCTTATTAGAATGACAAAAACAACAAACTAACTGACTGTTGATAATATTATAATAATAGATAGGTTAATAAAGCTAAGTGAAGTCAAATATTCTCCTATAGCCGAGATTGACAAGGTACAAGTTCACCTCAATAAGCTCAGATATCGCATGATCAGAATGTTAAAGAGTCTCTTGTCAGAAAGTGATTAAAGACGAAAACTTAGTCTAATACCATATCCGTTGATTGACGTTCAAATTATTTGTTCGTTTCGGCAAAGGTGAAGTTGTTTGGGTAAAAAATTGACAGTAGGCACATTTTTGTTACAGTAATCTAGATCAGATGTCTTGTCGAATAAACGACTTCAAGCTTAGAACAATATTCATCTTATTTTGAATAATGTCTCGCCGTTTTTCTACATTACCTATTGAATTACCTCCAATATCCTTCCACTAACCACTTGCCAATCATCTTGAGAAACTTACACGATACTCTGAAGTCGCTATTGAAAGGTAACAATGAGAGTGGGACAATGTCTAAAGATTAAAGTGTTAAGAAAAGGCGGTTTGTCTCATCAACTTGTAAACTGATAGTATGGGACGAGTTACGGGAGAAATTAGGCGTTAAGAATCTATTACAGACCTCACAATACACTGTTTACTGTCTTCTTACATTATTTTTACACTGCATTACCTTCGATAGACTTTCATACAGGTTCAATACACCGCCGTCCTTTAATCTATACACATTTAGTCACCTACCCAGCATCTCACCATGTTCAATTTAACACCGACTTAAACTTTAATTTGGTTTAATTTTGTCTTTTTCAGTTCAAATGATCGCAATTCCTCCAGGGTGGTCCGTGAACCAGAAAGAGGCTTCACTCAGACAGAAATTCAGTCATCACCATCTAGTCCCGAATCTCGTGAAATGAGAGCCACCATGACGAGTGTTTCATTTGGATCCCTTGGTGCCAACGCTCTGCAACCATTTCCAGGCATGCCGTTCCTGTCTCCAACTGTAACGGCCCCTAACGGCTTGGCTATGGCGACACCATTATTTCAGTACCCCGGATTCTACTCTAGTCAAGCAGCTGCCGATTTGAAGCAGATTAGTCTTACTCAGTACCAGGCCATGAACCAGGCAACAATCGCAGCTGAGATGTCTAAAATGAAATCGCCATTTATCAACAGAAATTATTTAGAGCTAGCCATGTTGGTTTGTAATACGTTCCGGGGTAAATTATTCCCCTGCACGCATTGCCGTTACGTTACCGATCGTCGTAACAATCTAAAAAGACATATTTCAACCATGCACCAGGCCTGTGATAAAGTTCTCGAATGTTGCGGAGTCAAGTTCAACACCAAGGCTTCATTACGAGAGCACATCATGATTTTTCATCATAACGGATATTCCTGTCCTTTTTGTGGACGTCGATTCTGTCGAAAAGCTCTATTAAAGCGCCATCTTTCGGTCCATAGTGGTCAGAAAGACTATACCTGTCCACACTGCGACTACGCCACAAGTCATAAAAGTAATCTAGAACGGCATAAGAGAATTCATGAAAGGATCCGATTAGGCGATGATGTAGAGATTCCGGAAAATGGCTACGAGTCTTACCGGAAATCACCGATTAGTGGCGATTCCATTCCGGATACGACAATGAGAAGCGGAAATGAAGAGAAAGATGAGTATATCGATATGGAAGATAATGATTCTGATGACGAAATGAATGATGATGATTTTATAGCCAGGCACCATCCCGTTTCCACGAAAAAAAATGGTGATCACATTCAAAAAACAAATATGGCGTCTGAAACGATCACTTCGAGTACCGGAATTGACGAAATTGATGTGGTTTGTACAGACAACGACGACTAGTCACATTTATTTATGAATACTATTTTAATGCCTAAATTATTGTGTTTTTGAAATGTCTCAAAAATACAAAAAGTATTGTTAATAATTGTTAAATAACAGTATATATATAAGAACGAAGTGAATTACCGACTTAAAACTTTGTTTTCAAGTGTGAGGGACAAAGACTGGAAGAAATGTATATATTAAGTTATTACTTCTAGTTAATCATTGAAGTCTATTGAGGAGTCTGATTTTCGGATTAATATTGTTAAAAGAGCACTTTCTGTTAAATCTCTAGAACGTCGGTGTCATCTTCTAATGCTGTAAATACTCCAAGTCCTCTAGCCTACCCGTAGGTCAGTCCTCAAGTCCATTATCATTGCACTTCCTATGATAACATATTATCCTATTGTATTGGAAATCATCGACTTATCACCCTGGATCGGTATTGGGTATGGTTATCTAGATATTCACTCTGGCCTTGGGTAGATGTTACTTTAGATTGGGCCACCCCAGTCAACCCACTGTCTCCGTAGAGTAGAAGACAATATTTATTATTCCCCTATTATTCTATTAGTATTTATTTATTATACACTGAATGTAAATAATCAGATAAAATTAACTATTAAAAGTTATATGGTTATATCAGATTGGTTTTTTCTCAATGGTAGCTCAATCAGGAGCATGTTTATTTATCTTAATATTCATCATACGTTTCATCTGGACAGTTTGTATGCACTGGAGGATCCATTGGTTGAAGGTAGATTAGAGATACACCCACACTTTCGAGGCTAGTTATGCAGGCCACATCAAAGTCGATACATGTTTAGTAGGTCCGTGTGAAATATTTCAATACATTACTAGCCACATTGTGATGATATTTATAGATGATAACTTACTCAAATAAGAAAAGGTATAAAATTCTTATAGAATACAATTACTAACTTTAACTCATTGTCTTAATTCTTTGTTTTATTAAGTTGTTTTGTCTTTACTTATATACACTTGTTAACCTTTTCATTATTATTCATTGCTTGATAAAACCAGAGGACGCTGGTTGAAACGTCACTGAAATAAAGTTAGTTTTTTCATTCCAAAAAAATTTGTTTATTTTATCCAACACCTTTACTAAATGCCATTTGAAGATTAGGAAAAGGTATACTTTTTCAACAATATTGTGAAAAATAAAAGCATAGTATACAGCCTATCAGATTTATGCAACTAATGTTCCTGACAGAAGGTCGTTGGTCTGTTCATACATCAATATCCGAACAAAAAGAGATAAAGGATCCATGGTGGTTTATTCAAATTTCTTAAAAACTGTCTTTTACGATGTCTTACAAATTAGCAGAACAATTCACTAACAACCATACTATGTTATGATCATGGGTGGCTTTCGACTGACTGGCGCCATTTTCAATTGATTCAAAAAAGAAATGTAAACAAAAAAACAAGCGTTCAAAAGACACGTGATATTCGCGACTAATATGATTAATGAGTGAACACAGATCTTTTATCCTCATTGTCAAGTCTTAAAAGAATCTTCTATTCATAAGAAACTGCAGGGGACTGTATGATACGATACGAATACAGCGTGTCATCCAGCTAAGTTTTCAGGTAGCTTTAATGTCGTGAGTAACAGATCATGGGTAGACTTTCTGTACCTTTAACACTAGAGATTTCCTAGCGATCAGTCAATCAGTTCCGGGTCACAGAGCGCCCCCTGCTGGTTGTCATCTATTAAACGTCACAAATGACGACTTGAAATGGCTGGGTGATAAAATTTAACATATTATAGATATATAGATCAATTTAATGGTATCAACAAGTCTTTAGTCAGATTAATTCGCCACGGTTATAAAATTATAATGACAGTAAACGGTGACAGATTGAACTCCGCCTTAGGTTTAAAGTACTGAGTAGATACATAGGTCTGCTTTTCTATTATCCACATCGGTCCTACTGGACTAAATGCTTATTCAATTGACGTAAACGTTTTTTTATTATCATTATTACGGGATTTACAGTTGGTTTGTCTTAATTGGTATGTTTAGTTTGAAATATCTTCTGATCATACTATTCTGATTTGTTGATTGACATCTGTGAGTCGCTGAAAATAAGATTGTATTGCCAATATCGTAAAAATCATTTTATCTGCATCATTTTTATGATAATTATTCTATAATCGTGTCAGATTCTGTCCCTAAAGTTCTCTTGAATATATTGTATGTTCATTCACACTTAGTCGACACTAACTTCCCCAAGTGTTTCTGTTGTTGGAATTAAAACAAAAGAAGAGTATATATATATTTCCATAATGTTAATGAAACGTTTACTTCTAAATAACATGCAAGATTATATTAATTCTTTATTAACATTGTATTGTTGTATTTCATACAATTTGGTTAATTCTATGCATTTCGACGGTGAACATGATACATCATGTTCCTAAAGCAACGTTTGGATATATACATGAATATATCCAAACTTGTGTTAGATGGTGATGAGAACTAAGTCTCATAAAAGCACTGGCCTAGGTCGCAAAGTAAAGATTTACAAGGTGCAAGTTACAGGTTAAGAAAATTAAATTTGTTATTTTTGAAAAACACATCTCTAAAAAGTATAAATTCTTTTGGTAAAACAGCTGGAAAAATATAAAAATTCTTCTGTCAATGGATACCTAATGATAGATCCTGTAATATGAGAACATTAAAGAATAAATTTTGTACATGTACCTGCAAGAAATTGAAAGATATTAGAGAAAGTAAAATTGCTGGAATATAAATCTTAATTGGTTTATAAAATATTGGATTGTTGAGGGTCAAGTCTACCATGGACTCGGATATTACTGAGGTTTTTGTTTCTTCTATAGGCTGTTACAAGTCGCTTGCTGTAAACATGGGGATATTGATCTTGAAGTTTCTGGTAGTGGCGTCTAACGATATGGGAGGCATTGGTGGCAGTATGGTTGTAGATGGCAACAAAGGGTATTATCTGGTTATCGTGCTGTATATTTAATCCATTTGGGTGTACGGTTTGAAGTTGGTCCATCCAATAACTCTCGCGTTGTAGTCTTCTTTGCTTGGGCTTGATATTGATCATAGGTTGTATCTTTTCGATTGGCATAATCAATAAGTCTTCAATGGAATGGTCGGGTAGATTAAAGTGATTTGAAATTGGTCTATTTTTGCCATGTACCGATGGCCATTAAATCGAGTCCGTAACGCGTTTTTAGTTATTCCAATGTACTGCACGTCGCATTTTTTACACGAAATTAAGTAAATAAGGTTTTGGTCGCCGCATGAAAGTTGGTCAGTCATAAGAAAAGTTTTGTCAGTTTTATTGTTTTTAAAGTAATGAGAAATAGGTACATGTTCGCAGGTACGACACGCAGAACCACCACAAGGTTTTGAGCCAAATCCAGTCGGTGGAGGAGGGGGGTCATGTTTTTTCTGAAGTTGTAATAACGTGTCGTTTTTAATTTTGCGTAAAAATCGTTTTGAGTAACCCCTCTCTCGCAATTTACTAAAAACTAGGTTGCACGCGGAATCAAAATCGGTCTGTTGTGTACAAATCCTATGGAACCTTAGGATTTGTGATTTTATTATCGCAGAAAATGTATGCTTCGGGAGAAACTAGCTTTTAAACAAAAGTTGGTGTGTATCGGTTGCTTTGAAGAATACTTTTACACCTACTTTAGAAGATTGTTCGAAATCATTTCCCTTGAACACCGTAGTGTCCAAGAAATCCATACTATTGTCGCTAATGTTTGCCGTTAATTTAACTGAAGGGTGGTGGTTGTTTAGAATTTCAAAATATTGCCAAAAGTTTTCTTTTAGGAACATGATGATAAATCTGATAGGCATTGCAATGTCCACACAGTTTGACTTAGAATTACCTAATATATGGAGGTACTTTAGAGTTTCTTGATGATCGTAACCTATCAACGATTTCAGTACGATTTGTCATGTTCATGCTCCATTGGCTTTCAATTTTTATGTTAATTAGAGAGCAATAAAGAGCGGTGAAGATGGATATAAACCCGACGAAGAATTGCCCTACGTAAAGAGAGTAATCACCATGAAATTTAGAGCGCAACATCCGAGTCCAGAGGTCTCTTAGCGTGTACTGTATCGTAAATCAGTCTAGAGCACCACAGGAGACCAATTGTTCACGATGATGACAATAATTGCTTCAAGTCGTAAAACGCAGATAATGGAAGGTAAATGGCGCCTTTGTAATTCAGAAAATCTACCAATAAAAATATGACATCACCTTATTCAAGTGTAGCATTGGTGGTGACAGTCACAAAAAGATAATCATAAGATGAAAGGGATTTTTATGCAATTTGGTAGATGCTTTAGGTAAGACGCCGGAGACGAGATGGCACTTTTATAGATTACCAAAGGTTTTAGTCAAATCCAACGTTCAGTCACAATATCAATATAAACTGCCTGGTTGTTGTCATAAATTCATTACTTCAACAGGGTTTTGCTGAATCACTTATCACTGATCTGTTTACCCTTTTTCAAAGGCTGTTAATAAAACACTCCATCCCATGATTTTCTTTGAAAGTGATTTAATGGTTTCCAACTCTCGAAATTTGCGCCTCACAGGTTTCTCGTAGAATTTCTATTGTTTGATATTCTCAGCTTATGCTAAAATACATGCTCCTAATCATCTGGATGCATCAATTATTCAACTCCTCTGTACTGACATACCTCCACCATTCATAACTTTGTACGACTGCACTAATCTAATGACGAGAATGCGTTTTAAGGCATTTAATATTGATCATGAATATACATGTACATTTTGTACAAGTGGTTTGACCAAGGACCCGTTAGACTTGTGAATCTTAGTTGTTATTCTTGTAAAATATAGTTGTATCCTTCTTTCTTGTTATCTCCCTTTCATTACTTGAACGTGAGTGATTGTGCTTTTCTTTGTGACTAAATTTGATTTCTAATGATATCCACTGACAAATTTAGATTTACCCCCCTTACATCATTCCAAAAGATTTTTTTCATGGCAAATGCGTTAAAACATCGAAGTGTTACTAAAGGGTATGTGTTCACCAGTGACAAGGAGGTACCAGGCCTTATATGGAAACATGCATAGTTTGTGGAGTGATAGGGACGATTGATTACAGCAGCTGTAACATGATGGTATCGTGATGCATTTCATCTGATATTCGCTTTGGTATATATAAATGTATAAAATTTCTGAATACTGTTATTCTATTTATCAATCGGTACGGGTAGGGGTATGATGATGATTACTCTTGTAAGTTTTATATTCATTCAGCCGACTCATCGTTTTATATTTTTCATATAGGAATCATAGTATGTTATAACTGCACTTCACATCATGTTTGAAAAGATTGTAGGCATGATTTTGCATAATTATGTATGTATAATGTATAGTGTATGCCAGTGTATAGGTCTTTGATTGATTGGGGTGAGGCGAGATGTTTTTACTTCTTTTATATTAATACTCAGTTCAGATCTATGATTGATTGGCAAGGACGAATACGCTTGTGAAATCTTGAAATGACATCATCACAATATCAAGTTTTCAATTGTCCAATTAGTTGCAAACAATATGAGACCCTGCTATTACGAAGATGACATTATATTAGTAATAATAGAGAGCTAATGCAAGTCTCGGCCAGACATCTTTCAAAGTTGCTCACAAATTTCAAATCTCCAATTAAATAAGGAAACAAGAAAGTTTGTAAAAATTATTTTCAAACTTTTTTATTTTTGCCCCGGTCAAAGTTCTACATTTTTACAAGGCGTGGTATAAACAAAGAAACATGATGTTTCTCTTGACATGTGTATAACCCCTTATTCATCAACATGTCGCATAGTGTACTCATAACTTAGTCTACAAACATTCGAAAAACCTGAGACAAGTTGCTTACTGTTGTCGTCCTCGTATTCCGCGAACAGAAAAATTGAAAAGACAAAAATACAAAAAATTCAACAGAGTAGTTATTTAAATTAATAGAACATAATTTTTACAAAATTGTTGGAAGTTCTGACTCACACTAGTTTGATAAAACTGACTTTTGAAAAAAAAATGTTTGTATTTTTTGGAGGAAATTCTTGATAGTCAATTGAAAAAATTGAAATAAGTTTTCCACCAATAAACAGCGAAAACAAACACATAATCATCAATAGGCCACCATAGAATCGTTGATATCCTAGAAATATATCGAGTAACTTAGAAGCATTTTCTGTGGACGATGGATGGACCGGATTCATCATATTCCTGTTTGGAGATCCACATCTGTTGGAAGGTTGAGAGAGAGGCCAAGATGGAGCCACCAATCCAGACGGAGTATTTCCTCTCGGGTGGAGCAATGATTTTGATCTTCATTGTGGATGGAGCAAGAGAAGTAATTTCTTTCTGCATTCTGTCGGCAATACCAGGGAACATGGTGGTTCCACCGGACAAGACAGTGTTGGCGTACAAGTCCTTTCTGATATCAACATCGCATTTCATGATGGAGTTGTAAGTGGTTTCATGGATACCAGCAGATTCCATACCCAAGAAGGAAGGTTGGAAAAGTGATTCGGGGCATCGGAATCTCTCGTTACCAATGGTGATGACTTGACCATCAGGTAATTCGTAGCTCTTCTCGAGGGAAGAGGATGAAGCGGCGGTGGCCATTTCTTGTTCGAAGTCGAGGGCGACATAGCAGAGTTTTTCCTTGATATCTCTGACGATTTCTCTCTCAGCGGTGGTGGTGAATGAGTAACCTCTTTCAGTTAAGATTTTCATCAAGTAATCAGTCAAATCTCGACCGGCCAAATCAAGACGAAGGATGGCGTGGGGTAAAGCGTAACCTTCGTAGATTGGGACTGTGTGGGTGACACCATCACCGGAGTCGAGGACAATACCTGTGGTACGACCGGAGGCGTACAGGGACAGCACAGCTTGGATGGCGACGTACATAGCTGGTGCGTTGAATGTTTCAAACATGATTTGGGTCATCTTTTCTCTGTTGGCTTTGGGATTCAATGGAGCTTCAGTGAGGAGGACTGGATGCTCTTCTGGTGCAACTCTCAATTCATTGTAGAAGGTGTGATGCCAGATTTTCTCCATATCATCCCAGTTGGTGACGATACCGTGTTCAATTGGGTATTTCAAAGTGAGGATACCTCTCTTGGACTGGGCTTCATCTCCTACGTAGGAGTCTTTTTGACCCATACCCACCATGACACCCTGAAAGATACAAGATAAAATATCATAAGTAATGGTGGACACATTTAACAGGGGGGTACATGAAGATGGATTGTGTGACAATACGTAAATACGTAAAACGAACACGACAGGTGAAGTTCTATTAGTAGCCCGCGATCAAGTTGACCAGTAGTATTAAGGGACCAACGTTTGCAAAGTCTATTATTACTAATGTAATGTCATCTTCGTAATAGCAGGGTCTCATATTGTTTGCAACTAATTGGACAATTGAAAACTTGATATTGTGAAGATGTCATTTCAAGATGTCCCGAATCACGTCGACTAAGTAACAAAGTTTTGCCGCATCGCTTTTGAATTAAATTGGTTGAGAAAATATTTTTAACAAATATTGTATAACATTTCATACATATTCGAAAGTATGAAGATGTTCAAAGCTTGAATTGGTTGATAATAATCAGCACTTAGTCTCATGATAACTTAACACCGATTTATAATCTAAGTATTATTAATCAGTATCACATTGTAGAAAGGATCAAGTATAAAAGTTCTGGTGGTAATAATTGAAGTCTGTAAAAGGAATCAGCCAGATGAAGATAAAGAATCATGATAGAATTACATCTTGAAATTAATGCTTCATGACACCATGGTAACCATGTAGTATATCACGTGACGGAATGATGTCATGCACTCCATGCTATGCCCATATTTGTCGATAAGGGCGCGCGTGTGTAGTCAAACACGTGTGTGTACCGGTATACTAACCGGCTTAAACAGCCCGCCATTTTTGGACTGGTGCTTTCGATTTTGAATTCTTTTTCATTTTTTCTATACAATTTTGTCTCTTTGCTTTACTATTTTTATTCATTATTATACCTTATTATCAAATTGTAAAATTTCCTATCTTCTATTTAGGTCAAGTTAGACGAGTTTGGCACTTAAATCGTTTAGCGTGGGTCTTATGAAAATTTGCCAATAATTGTTGGCAGTTTCTATTCATTTGTGGTTTCAAAATCTTGCCAAATAAGCAAAATTAATCCGAGTACTATCGTTGCAGAATACCTAGATTTTAGTGAAATATATGTTCAATCGTTGGTCTTTGTTTAAAATGTCCTTCCTAAAGTCCTAGCCTATTTAATTTGCTAGACATTGTTTTCTTTAATGCAGTTAGCTATTTAAATCTTATTTATCAATGGATATTATGAAAACAAAATAGTAAATATGAATCCTTATTCTAGTAGTTTGCTTTTAGTTCTAATATTTCGAGGCATATGTTCCTCAAGTCTCCATTGTTGGAGGCTGAACATTTCTCTTATATCAAACTTGCTTAATCCTACAAATTTTGTTTGCTATTTATCCATTGTTAATTTTCAATCACATTTTATAATCCAAAGCAACTAGGCTTCCAACAATTCGATATCACAAATCCAAAGCTCAAAATGAAATAATTCACTATGGTTTAAGACAAGGATACCACACTAGCCCTATCTTATCAAATATATCCATTGATAAATAGTTAAAACTACTGAAAATTAAAATTAAAAAAGTTAAAAACTGACCTGATGTCTGGGGCGTCCAACGATGGATGGGAAGACAGCTCTGGGAGCATCATCTCCGGCGAACCCGGCTTTGCACATACCGGAGCCATTGTCTACAACGAGAGCTGCTACTTCGTCGTCGCACATTTTGAATTGTTACTGTGTACGATCTAACTACTGTGCTGTCTATTCACGACTGGTGAAAGAGTAACGATGCCAATGGCTTTTATCTGCCCTCCTTCACTGATTCCAAGAAATCGTGAAGATTGTCTGAGTAACAGGCGCCATATATGGTATTGACAGGGTGGCGTATATGGTCAGCTGTACAGAGTGTATGAAGGGAAGCGGGTGTTGGTAGTAGTATATTGTGATTATTAGATGGACTATCGTACATGGTGATTGATAATATACCCCCCTGGTTTCTACCTAACCTCTTGTTTGATCTATTATATAATACCCATATCATTCTATATCTTCTCTCATAACTAACCGACTGGTAATAATTATCAACAAACCGAAAGTTTGTATTTTAAAACCTATTCATGACATACATTTGAAATATCATAAATTTTGACAAAGAAAAAAAACATTGTCACGCCTTAAGTTCTACAAACATGACATTAATATAGTTTTCAATATCTGTTGAATTTGATAAAATAATACCATTTTTTAGTTTATACTCTTCGATTTGTTCCACTTGTATTTTATTCATGTATGTTCTGTATATTTGCACATTTCATGGGGTTATTAATAATTGTTGACTTCATTGAAAAAATTCCGTATACGCGGTTAAATATTCTGTTAAAATATGAAATGGAGTGATGATATCATTTTTTTCTTCTAATACATAGACAGAAGAAGTTATCTAAAATAGTCAATGTAGAATTTCAAATTCTAAATATTACTCATCGATGACAAAAAAACGATTTGACAGAAATAGACTGGTTGAGAAGAGAAAATATTTCCACTAGTGTAGAGTGGCACTAATCAAAAAGTCAGAGATGGGGTAGGGAAGAGATGGAAAGGGGGGGGGGGTGGTGATGGGAATGAAAGTACAAATGTGATATGAATTGAAAATACATTACAAAATATAATCAATGTTGGTTGAAACATTGTGTATATTGTATCTTAGAGATTACGTAACTCGTGAAATTGATTTTTTTTCTAAACCAAAACGCAATTTAGTTGTTTACAAAATGGAATTTCGACTCGATACTTTTTATTGTTATTAGCTCTGGGAGTTGATTCTATGGCCTTATTTGGTCTTCTCTAAATCTATAGTTCAAATTGTTTATTTCTATTAACTGATAGTTTTTTATATTAATTTGAAGGATAGTTCAGTATTGCAGTTACAAATAATACAAAACAAAACTCAGCAAATTTATTCCGCTGACAATGAAACTAAAAGTAGGAGTTCCGGTATTTTATGTAGTTATTTTTAGAATAATTATGTCGAGAGATCTTTCCTCTATTATGTCTATACTATGATAAAAACAGTACAAAAATGAAAGTTAGGAATATTTTATTAGGATTATGAAAAAGAACACATGTTGTTCAAATCGTAACCTAATTTCAAAAGGCCACCATATGGACAATATCATATCATATAATGAAGTAATTAATTACTACTTAGAGATCAGAGGCTCAAAAATAGATGATGTAGAAGATTAAACTAAATTTGAAACCACGGGTAGTCCCCCCTTGTCCGAACCCCACTTAGAGGATAAGGGATAGGGGATTAACGTTCTGTTGTATTTTTGGTGGATTCGGGTACGTATAATGAAAGCAATCTCGTTTAATTTATATGTTTGTTCACCTAGTATAATGAATGTTTCTTATTTACACATCAGTTTTTTTTTAAGATTGGGCACATCACAAATTTATTGAAATAAGCAGTCTTCTGACATGAACTAATTTCGCATTTTCGCATTTTGTTTACCCTCAGATAAACGAAACCTCGATATCTGCTGTAATTTACTCAATTATAATACCTACTCTAGTCAGTGTCGTATCTAGAAAATGTCTGAAGAGCGGCCAAAACAGGAGAGACCTAAAGTGTCCCAAAAGCCAACGGATTTTAGATGGTCTGAGGTGAATTTTGTGCTTTTAGAGAGCTTAATTTTCAGTTCAAAGTACGATAAAGCACAGTTATAAGGGAGCACATACATGTTAATGCTCTGTTAATAGTAATAGAATAGTTGCCGTGGGTTTAAATCCATCCTGCCATTGCTTTCGAGAGTGGGCCTTCACCTCTAATACCTAATCTCTCCTTAACTGTCAGGGTTGCGGTACTGCAATTGTTTTAAGGGGTGTTATTGTGATATCTTTACACCTATTCTCAACATTTTATTAAACAATTAACAGTTCAGTCACAAATTGATTTCTGGTCAGCCCTTTAGTTAAACATAGCTGTTACTCATAGAATACTGAAAGATTATGAAATAAAATACATTGGTTATTACTCATTATAACTTAAAATAGACATCAGATTAAAGATAATACCATCATCGCATCAACAGAGAAAATCATGCACGCACGTGCATTTGGAACGTTACATTGGATATATATAAAAGAAATGAAGCCTTATGCAGCTGCCTTGGTACAATTTACATCATGGTGAATCTCATGATAAGGTATCAAATACGTGAAACATTTCGTTTGATATTCAAACAAGACAACTTCTGCTGTATCCAATAGATTTGTGTTTGAGTACAATTAAAAAACGTTAGCATATCGCCTCAAGCCAACCTTTACGATAAAAAAACAGATAGGTAAAAAGATATATTTGAAGGTGCTGTATAAAATATCTGAAGCTGGTCTAGAAATATAACCACCCACACCTCTCATCTATTTACAAACTGTTTACATCTATTTCTAGCACTCGTTTTAATTTCATGTTTATCCACATTAACATTATTATTACAGCCAATGCTGTTTCCAAAAACTACTTTTTGGTATGTAAACACGTGAAATACAAATCTAGCCAGGAATTGTTCAATAGGAGTTAATATTATAGACCTTTTTAAATTGATTTTGTGTCATTGAATCGAATCAACACCCTGAAAACAATGAACTGGTTTCTTTATAATTTTTAAACGTTTCCTAGAACGTTGATTATAAGTCACTGTTCATAAATCTGATGGATTCGGTTTATTATATTAGGAAGCCAGTATTAACTTGCTATCATGAAATATTTAATGGAATTTGATATTTGGCAAGATGGTTCACCTTGAAACTATGTATATGAGATAAATAGAGTAGAATCGAAGGTGTGTCTGAAATAGGCGTGGTTCATATTACTCGAGACTGACATTTACTTATCTAATAGGGGTGTACAGATAATACCATAGTTTTTATGATAAACTAATATCAATAGCACATGATCTCACAGATATTATGCTGAGTTGATAACTATTGGAAGAGAAGAATACATGTGAATAAAAATAACATACATCAACTGAAGGCACTCTCTGATAAGTAGAGTGACTTTGGTAAACAAACACAAAGAGGCCCAAATGTTTTAAACGGCAATACAAGTATAATAAACTATTTCTTTTACATGGGTCTATGTCCATTTTAACGAAGTGGCTAAGTCTATGTCCATCCCGAAAGACTTAAATGGCCTTGAACCCCAGATCAATGTACTTTTGTGGGTGACCCTGAGAAGAGAGCATGTATCAAACTTTCAGAAAAATTGGTGCCACGTTGCATTTCGATATTCCAACAAACAGTCCACATAGGTTTATGTTAGCATTTATCGTTGAGGTTTTGTGTATCAGTATCAACGGAATCTGTACAAATTATCTTAAATGGTAAAAGTACCATCTACTTAACGACTTCAACATATCTAGAGCACGTGTCACTAAGATTGCTCTGGTAGTTGGTAGACAGAACTTTTAATTTCTTTTAATTCTAACGAAATATTAGGCTACCTAATTATTGTATACACATTGGATGTCGCTCCGGGATTTTCATTTGAGAGCACTATACATTGTGTATTCTTCCAGCAGTGGAATTTGGGGCAATTTGAAATAAAGCGGTTAATGTTGACCTACTTGTGCGACAAATTCAAATCTTGAACGAAACAGATGCTGGTTGTCAGATGTCGACCCTGAAACTTGGTCTGGTACAATATATCGATCAAACCATTTAGGGTGGAGAGAAAACATTTCATTTCTCAGTAACTAGGTGTTTTATGTTATATATTGAGGGCTGAAGTTTGGGTGTGTTCTCACTCTCAATATGTGGCACAATCTAAAGTGAAATCTACTAAATGGCTTCAATAAAGAAATACGGGCCTAAATCTTACTGAGTTTCAGTCCTTGAAGTAGAATTTCTTAAGGAATAATAATTTGACAATCCTAGAGATATAAATGTTAAGAAATATTGTTGGTATTTACTTTTCATAATAGGGGTTGGATATTGGATATCGTACTTCAATTTTTCCATTCAGATCAGACATTTTTATGTGTCTTGGAAAGATGGTTAAAATCCGAAGTTCGAAAAAGTTGATTAACAACATTCATATTTAACTAAAAGAAATCAAAAAATGACAGTCTTTATATGGAACTTCAAGAATACCTCAATATCATACTTGTTGCTAAAAATATCTCACAGAAATTTCCCACGCTCGCTCGTCATATATGGTAAGGGGTGCAGTTTAAATGTTGACTGACATATAGAATATTCATCAAGACGTTCACATATAAGAAATTATAGATTTCGCTACGACTGGATAATTGGACTTCAGACGATGCCAACGCGCCTGAAAGGATGCCGCCTGTAATACACATCCCGATTTTCCAGACGGTTTGAGACAAAGAAATAAATACTAAGTTATCCAGACTATTTACTATGAATTCCTTTCTCCGTGTAGCGTAGGTTACTATCTCATAATCCGATAGAAAAATAACGGATAAATGATGAAGTTTGGGGTGAATTAACACCGGAATGATGAAGTATAGAGTCTATATTACACTATAAGAAACATGGTGTAGAACGTAAAAACACTATTTGATAAATGTAAAAGATAACTGACTTATATTTCGTCACATATAATATACAATACAGTATTTAGTAGATAGAACTAATAACTTGCCAAAAGTCTCATCAGTCAAAATTTTCCAGTGGACCTTGTGACGGGATAATTTCTTCTACACACCCCCTCCCCCGCCAACAGGTCTTGTAACACTATAGGTATACTGTTAATTTCATCATTTCAATATTTTAAAACTAATATTAATTTAATATTTTATAATATTATACCATGATAACATATTATATTTGATAGAAGCAATTGTCATTCTAAAAGATTCTGAAATCAATCCGTATCACACATAAAAACTCTTTTAAATATCTTTAACGAACGGGCTCAAATGTAATCGTACCTCCTAAGTGCTACCAATTTATCAATATATTCGACTTGTTGAAGTGTATGAAACACTTATACATGGTTAAACATGCACAAACGAGATTTTAATCTGAAGTATTTTAACGATTTGAACACGGACAGTGTTGAATGAAACATGTTGTATCAGACTGGGATTTGCTGCTATGACCATATATGGTGCTATAAACATGGATGACCAGTGGTCAGTCTGTGAGAGGTCAGTGATAATGAGTCGACCAGATGTTGAGTGAAATGGCTGGAATGTAAAATGAGTAAGATGTTAGATGATAAACACTGGCCGATATTTAAACTTTATATCGTTAATACATAGAACTATAAGAAATAGATTATTATTATAATATATGGACAGGATGGTGAACAGGCGTCAGTCTACATAACATCTCTTAAATCGTAGGTTAGGTATTTATTGTCAGTTGGATCTCATCTGTTATTATACATTAATTCATTAAAAACACCATTTTCTCATGTGATAGTTATATCGTTGAAAATGCATCTGTTTTTCGCCAAATTTTTCTGCTCTAGATCAAAGCAGACAAACAACTACGATAATATCCCCGAAATGATTTCTAACTACATGTATCTACATCGGAGTTTTTTTGTTTTTTTTTTTGCTCTCCGCAGATTATACTACACACACGGGGTTTCAAGACCCTTTTTCAGTCACTCAGGCAGATTTTGACATATGTCGAGATCAAACTCTTAGCCCCATACTCCAAGCAAGCGACCTACCCAGATTTTTTGAAAATTGAGTGTAGTGTTTGCAGATTAAAGTCTGTTAAACAAATCACCACTCATTGAAACGTATTAAAATATTAATCTTCATCTGTTCAGCAGAAATGGTAATAATTTCTAATTATTCATAATTCATAGCATGGTTGTGTTGTTTAACCCCCTTGACAATTTTGTGGCTCTTACTCGCTCCTTTCACCTATTGATTCGTAGGAACGTAAACGAGTAAGGTCAAAGAAGGCGATCTCAATAAACCTGAGTGAGCATAGAATTGCCGACTGTGTTTATAATGACCATTTAATATCCATATTAATGATTATTACACCTGTTTTCTTACTCTACCATGATACTGACTGTTACATGGAGGGTATGCCAACCAAGTAACTAGGCCTACTCGCTGGTTCTGTAGAGTTTCTACAACTTAATAAACCATACTATACTAGCCTATACTACATATACATACACACATACTCGTCGATATTTCATCAGCAAACTAAACTTGGCATCAACACGCTCTCTCAGTCTGAATTCTAGGAAAACCAGCGGAAGTGGAGAACACATTGAACCGTATTTAGTAACAAGTATAAGATAGTAGAATTTGTAGTAATAACGTTGAGTATAGAATGGGCCTGAATGTTTGGAATAGTCCGAATCATACCCTAGGCCTCTGATACATATCTTATATATATTGGCGTAGTAGGCTATATCAATGAAATAGAGTTTTACGTCCTATTTATCTGGCAGTGATTAAACTTATGAAGACTGGTATACAATGAATTTTACAATGAGAGTAATTTTGCCAATGACAGGGATTGATCAATTTGAAGGTACCATCTCGACATGTCACAGTTTAACCCTTGACCTTTAGGTTGAGCGAGCCAACGTGGAATATCAGAATGCAAGGTATCGTGGTTAGTATAGATCAAGAAACAATGATTGGCGAATTGAAAGGATTTCACCAACTAATTGGTAATGTGTAGTAATTATATTGTACCGGTAAAATTGTAGGCCCTTTAGTGTATGCCTTAAAATTCTTTCGATGAATCCTATCATTCAAAGTTACATATTCTCCGATACTTTTAATAGATCTTATTATGAACATAAAATTTGCAAATTTTAAACATGGCCAATAAGAGCTCTATTCATTAGTAAATATACCGGCTGCTATAGATGACTTTAAACAATAAATAAATAAAAAAAAGTAATTATCCATAAAGGTACATTTGGTTAGTGAAAAACGCTTAAAAATTGATTAATTGCTTTTAAAAAATGACTTAGTTTTGTGAGTTTTCCAGATTTTAAGGGAATCTGTTAACTCTTTGACACCAAGCCATTTCACTGAAAAATATATAGGCCTACTCATATTGACCTTTCTTGAGAACTAAAATTTTATGTTCATGCTAAAACGCAGTATCCCTTTAAGAATTTTAAAATTGATTAGATGATGAAAGTAAAACTGCGACCTAATTAAGTCAAGTCACGTGGAAAGTCGGGATGTTTAATTACATCATTTGCAGTATTTAGGCAGACACACTAACTCCATGTACGAATTTTAGACGTTCATCAAATTTACAAGAGTTATCCCCCTTTTATTAATGCTGTTTACATTTTTTATTTATTCAGCATTGATAAGAAAACGTATATCCATATATTTTAAAACAAATGCATAGCCTTTTTCACTAGATATATTCTGAACTCAAACATGGTAAGAATACAGAAGAAAGGAATCTGTCGGGTTTAGTAGGCTGTTGTAGGCCTAAAAGAAATATTGTTTGCTGTGTATGATAATATGATGATGATGGCCATGACTCATTAATATTGAGAATGAATGATTGGGTAGAGGGCTGGAAGATTTTTTAGGCTTGATCAGATTATTGCAACAAATCAATAATGACTTAATATTTAAATCAATAAACCCTTTGGAAAGAGTCCTATAAATGGGCTGTAGGCCTATGCAAAGAATATCATCTGTACCATCGGCAGCAGGGTAGACAAAAATGGTGAATTCTATAGAATCATTTACCTGACAAATTTTTTTTTATCTGATCTGAAGTTATTGTCTGTCTTTGGTAAAACACTATAGAAACTTATTGTTCCAGTCTAGACAAACAGAATGATAGTTTGGTATAATATTAGAATGTTATTGTACTAGATTAGAAGTGAACCTTGATAATCAGTCCTCTACAGAACCTTTTTATATCATATCTATACTGTTTCTATTATTATGTTATTCTAGGGTACCCCTGTTAAAGATGTTTCAATACCAGATAATGCCCCTAAAGATTTACTACTATCGAAACATGCAGATTATATTGGAGCGTATGGGTCAAAGAAAAATGATTATGTAAGCTCAAACTTGTACATTAACAACTTGTACCGGTATTTGATCTTATTCGAAGATTCCTCCATGGTGATTCAAAGTACAATTTCGAAATTTTAAAGATTCACTTAGTGTAGAGTTGAGATTTGTAGGTGCAGAGTCATATAATAACATGAACATATTAACATATTGTATTTTCTACTATTTTTTTCTGTAAATAAAATAGATAAATATAAAATACGCTCTGTTTATATAATTTGAAGTGCACACTCCTTCAGTATAGGTAGATCTGTAAAGTAATAATTTATAAACTTGAAGTTAAAAATTGTATCTAGTTTGTAAATTTACTGTGTAGATATTGTAGAGATTTTAATTAATGACCATCCTTCTGAGGACTATTTTTACTGTTATATAGGAATATGTGATGACGGAATATTTGAGAATGAATGGTATATATTGGGGTCTGACTGCTATGGATCTTATGAATGAATTAAAAAGAATGAATAAAGAAGAGGTTTTGGTGTTTGTAAAGCAGTGTCAACATGAGTCTGGTGGAATCAGCTGTAGTGTAGGGCACGACCCTCATTTACTATGCACTCTTAGTGCTATACAGGTATATAACATTTAATCCAAAAAGAAACATATTTTGATTTGCTTTTATCTTTAATTTTGACATCTCCAGCCATCATTTAAAAATAAATTTGTTTATTACTGAATGAGGTTCTTCAGACACATGTAATATAAGAGTTTCTTATCGCTATGTAATTGTATGTTATAACAACCTGATTTGTTTCATATTAAAGATATTGAAACAGTTTATAGTATCAATACGTCATTTAAATCATTAAGTCTATTCAGTACCAGGTTGTCAATATTAAAGGTTTCTGGTTCCTGCTTTTATATGTGTTCCAGATTTTCAACTCTTGTGCCAGATTTATAAATTTATTTGTATGGTATTGGTATCATATAACTTCATTATTTGAATGTTTTATATATGATGGCAATCACTCTAATAACTAACACTGTCCTGACTTCATGACTTCCAGAGTTACCTCCCTTAGCTCCTCATTATATTTCTAGATACTGACACTATATGATGCTCAAGATACAATAGACTGTGATAAAGTAATAAAATGGGTACAGAGTCTACAGCAAGATGATGGTAGTTTCTATGGTGATAAATGGGGTAATATACATTGATATATCTAATATAGCCCATTAGCCCTTCTCTTTTAACCTGTTATGCAAAGTGGGATTTATTTAAAGTAATTTACGCAGTTTCTCATGCAATGAATGGAAGGCCTACATTTAAATCATAAATAATTATATCTAAATACTCTTCCTTTGTACTATAGAAACTGCAGACAGTTCCAACTAATTGATACCCTCAGATCTTCTGATGTTAATCTATTATAACCTTAGCAACATTGACACTCTGTCTGTTATTAAAACAATATCATATATATAGGGCATATATCTCAACCATTGACCAGAACAAAATTAAAAAAGTAGAAGTGATTGGTTATGACAGATTGATAATTCCCTGGCCTTTGTTGCAATCTGTTTCACTGAGCAAAATTGTATTGACTTTATTGATAAAACTGCAATGTAATTCTTATTTTTGTTTATTTAGGAGAGGTGGATACAAGGTTTTCATTCTGTGCTGTGGCTTGTTTATCATTATTGGTTAGTTCTTTACAATTTTACCTCAAATTTCCCATTCATCTATTTCGTTCTTGAAATGATTCCTATATCTGAAGATGTAAAAAGACCTTGATCAACCCATCAAGGTATCTATCCCTCATCACTTCTTGGCATGAGAAACCTAAACTTGTGCTCATGTGAATTGTTAACTTGTGATATTAGAAATAATAGATAGTTATTATGAAGGAAAACTCGACTTGTAGATAAAACTGTAGAATATAATGTAAAAGGTTTTATAAAATTCAGGGTAAACTAGACAGTATTAATAAAGATAAAACTGTAGAATATAACGGGTAAAATGTTTTATAAAATTCAGGGTAAACTAGACAGTATTGATAAAGATAAAACTGTAGAATATAATGTAAAATGTTTTATAAAATTCAGGGTAAACTAGACAGTATTAATAAAGATAAAACTGTAGAATATAATGGGTAAAATGATTTATAAAATTCAGGGTAAACTAGACAGTATTAATAAAGATAAAACTGTAGAATATAATGTAAAATGTTTTATAAAATTCAGGGTAAACTAGACAGTATTAATAAAGATAAAACTGTAGAATATAATGTAAAATGTTTTATAAAATTCAGGGTAAACTAGACAGTATTAATAAAGATAAAACTGTAGAATATAATGTAAAATGTTTTATAAAATTCAGGGTAAACTAGACAGTATTAATAAAGATAAAACTGTAGAATATAATGTAAAATGTTTTATAAAATTCAGGGTAAACTAGACAGTATTAATAAAGATAAAACTGTAGAATATAATGTAAAAGGTTTTATAAAATTCAGGGTAAACTAGACAGTATTAATAAAGATAAAACTGTAGAATATAATGTAAAATGTTTTATAAAATTCAGGGTAAACTAGACAGTATTAATAAAGATAAACTGTAGAATATAATGTAATAAGGTTTTATAAAATTCAGGGTAAACTAGACAGTATTAATAAAGATAAAACTGTAGAATATAATGTAAAATGTTTTATAAATTTTCAGGGTAAACTAGACAGTATTAATAAAGATAGAGCTGTAGAATATAACGGGTAAAATAAAATGTTTTATAAAATTCAGGGTAAACTAGACAGTATCAATATAGATAAAGCTGTAGAATATAATGTAAAATGTTTTATAAATTTTCAGGGTAAACTAGACAGTATTAATAAAGATAAAACTGTAGAATATAATGTAAAAGGTTTTATAAAATTCAGGGTAAACTAGACAGTATCAATATAGATAAAGCTGTAGAATATAATGTAAAATGTTTTATAAATTTTCAGGGTAAACTAGACAGTATTAATAAAGATAAAACTGTAGAATATAATGTAAAATATTTTATAAAATTCAGGGTAAACTAGATAGTATTGATAAAGATAAAACTGTAGAATATGATGTAAAATGTTTTATAAAATTCAGGGTAAACTAGACAGTATCAATATAGATAAAGCTGTAGAATATAATGTAAAATGTTTTATAAAATTCAGGGTAAACTAGACAGTATTGATAAAGATAAAACTGTAGAATATAATGTAAAATGTTTTATAAAATTCAGGGTAAACTAGACAGTATTAATAAAGATAAAACTGTAGAATATAATGTAAAATGTTTTATAAAATTCAGGGTAAACTAGACAGTATCAATATAGATAAAGCTGTAGAGTTTGTGGTATCTTGTATGAATTTTGATGGTGGTTTTGGATGTAGACCTGGTAGTGAATCACATTCTGGTCAAGTAAGTTTTATTCTATATTTATGATATTATGTTGAAATCTAGAGATTGGGGAAAAATATGGAAATTTAGGCTAAACATTGACTCTTTCAAAGCTCATAAATTCAGAATTGGAGCAAATAAAGTGTCATAACAGTAAGGTGTAATGGACCCGTCTGTTTTATTTGTAGATATATTGTTGTGTAGGTATGTTAGCTATAACAGGACAGTTACACCATATCAATGCTGATTTACTTGGTTGGTGGTTATGTGAACGTCAACTTCCATCAGGTGGTTTAAATGGTGAGAAAATTGTATTTCATTGTGAAATATTTTAAACAATATCAATATACAATATTGCTTCTTCTCATTTGTTACCGCCTGTCTTCATTAGCCCATAAGGTGCAGAAGAGTAGGACGTAAAACTCATTTCACTCAAAAATTCATTTCATTTCCCTTTTGTTACCATAGTATAAGATATCTAAATTGTGTATTGAAACTGGACATCATGTATACAACTATTTTAACTCTACTATACAATATGTTAGAAGTACTTTGTATTCCCATTTTTACATATTAACCTTAACAATAGTGAACTTCACTTTAACCCTTCTGTTAAATAGAAACATGTTACCTTTGAACCACTCTAATCTCTACTATAATAATATTACAGGTCGACCAGAGAAGTTACCTGATGTGTGTTATTCATGGTGGGTTTTAGCTTCTTTAAAAATCATCAATAGACTACACTGGATAGATAAGGTTTGTTAGTTACTTTGTAATTACAAAAAGGTGTGAGAATGTAAATTTAGAATGTGTTAACTTTAATTTTGTGTTATGATTGATTGATAATTCCCTGGGCTTTGTCATATTTACAATCTGTTTTTTCTACTTTAGCCTTCTCTAAATTCCAATCAGACATTTGTTTTTTAGCATCAAAAAATGTAGTGTTGAATATTTACAGAATAAATTAATAGAGTTTATATTAGCATCACAAGATGAAGAAACCGGAGGGTTTGCTGACAGACCTGGTGATATGGTAGGTTGAAACAGTCTATTACTCTAATATATTTAGACTGGCTATAAATTTATAGGACAATTTCTTCATTTATTAACACAAATGTTTGGATTCAATGAAGCAAAAGTTTTAATTAAATAATAGACATTTCTTTTCTTATCATTAATCATTCTCTATACTTAAAAACTGAAATGTTATATTTGTTCATTCTCTCTTCAGGTGGATCCGTTCCATACATTATTTGGTTTAGCAGGTTTATCCTTACTGGGTAATAATTCTATCAAACCTGTTAATCCAGTCTATTGTATGCCTGAGGATACTATTAGAAGAGTTGGGATACAGTTAGATCTCTTATGATAAAAACATGATGTACTGGATAATAGTGAAATGATAATATACTGGATAATGTGTCTAAAAAGTATGTGCAATATGATAAAGAAATTGAGGCTGAAGTTTTTCAGTGTCCAACAATCCAGGGATATTGTGAGCAGAATAATATCGGCATTTCAAATTAACCGGATGTTTAGTGCACTTTGACAAAAATATAAGGGCTTATTTGAATGATGAAATTAGGAAGTTTAGAACTAAATTTAGGCATTTTAAAATAGGCACTTACACGGGAAAGTAACTTGTCATAATACATGCCTCTGACTGCCGGTAAAGAAAATATTGAGGCCCATGTGCACTTTAAAATGGGATTTAAAGTAATAAATGGTTTATAAAGCAGTTGTATTCTTGTTGTATGTATATAAAAGATGCAGTGTGCAATGAGGGAATTTGTCTTTGTGCTTATTAATGCTAACTCCATAGCTCCATTTTAAATGGGTCACAATGTATACAACTCACAAATTTCAACAAGAGAAGTTTTAGAATGTATTATATTATAAGAAAAACATTTATTAAATTATCACAGACAATATAAATATTGTATTATAAATTATCACAATGGATAATATCACACAATAACAAACATCACAACATACATTCACAATATATCATCCATACAATAAGCTTATAAAATAATAAGAAAATAAAATGGTCACATTCAATATTTGAATTTGAGGGTTGATATTATAGTAAACTTGTAAATAAATAAAAAATATCTGACAGATCCATACTTCCATTAAAACACAGAACAATTAAATTTAGTGATTTTACAGTATGTGATTATGAAAGGCTATATTCAATATTTGTTTTTTTTATAAAATTGATAATGAAAATGAAGTTGATTCTGGAGATATAGCAGAGAGAAAAATAGGAACAACGTGACACAACACTCAGTCTAGGGCCTTAAGCTATCAAAGATAAAAGATTTCAAGAAATACAGTAATATCATTGGAAGATAAAAAAATATTTGAAATCAATTTTAGTAATTGACCCATCACATGACTGAAAATCTATTATCATCTTAAGTGAAGTTATAGGGAATAAGACCCCAGTCTTATAAGTTTCTTTGTTCCCAATTAAAAGACTATTTGATAATAAAAACAATATAAGTGAAGTGATATGATTATGTGGTAAGTTGAGGTTGTGGTCCCACTATCTCATCCCAACCTTTACGACATGTTTTAACTATCCAATCATGTTCATCATCATCTACAATATAAACATAACATTCAATTCTTAACATTCCTTTACCATGGTATTATATTAATCCATTTCATGTTTTAAAATGCTGTATGAAATTTTTATGAGCTTTTATTAGTTGTTGATAAGTTTAGCTGATTGTTTTTTAAACCATGCACTCTTATTTATAAAAGATTGGTGGAACTGTGATTCACTTTATCCAAATAGCTTTATATAGTGCAGTGAACTTTAACCAAACTTTTCATACAAGAGAGCTACTGTTATAATTGTCAAGACTGTTGTAGGTGTGTTTTTATTTACAAAATAAACCGTATGTAGGAATGTGTTGATTAATTAGTGAAAAACTTACCAGCATTTCTGAGAAATTTAAGATTATAATCAATAATAACTCTAGAGATAGGATTATAAAAACCATCACCACAATCATAGCAACCTTCTGGTATTTCTCTTGGTGGTACACGATTAGTTAACTGAGATCGACCTGAAAAACATCAAATACGCTTAATATGAAGACCTGTTGTACCGGTAGCCCAGTTGATAAGAGTGTTGGAAACTTTACACTATGTCATTTGCTTGGCTACAAATTGCAGTCAAATCTGAGTCAGCATTTTAAAGCCTGGTAGCCCTAATTGTAAGAGTTCAATTTATAAATCTATTTCAGTAGAGTAAAGTAAGATTTTCATTAATATGAAATTTTATCTAACCTGCAGGTTGCAAACCATTACATATTTCTGTATAAAATCTTCGATCATATCCATCACAATATTCCCAACCCTCTTCTTTGTATTCTAGACCATCAGCAAATGTATACTGACCCTATAATATATTAGATTCTAGACCATCAGCAAACTCATACTGACCCTATAATATATTCGATTCTAGACCATCAGCAAATGTATACTGACCCTATTATATATTAGATTCTAGACCATCAGCAAACGTATACTGAACCTATAATATATTAGATTCTAGACCATCAGCAAACATATACTGACCCTATAATATATTAGATTCTAGACCATCAGCAAATGTATACTGACCCTATAATATATTAGATTCTAGACCATCAGCAAACGTATACTGACCCTATAATATATTAGATTCTAGACCATCAGCAAACTATACTGACCCTATAATATATTAGATTCTAGACCATCAGCAAACATATACTGACCCTATAATATATTAGATTCTAGACCATCAGCAAATGTATACTGACCCTATAATATATTAGATTCTAGACCATCAGCAAACGTATACTGACCCTATAATATATTAGATTCTAGATCATCAGCAAACATATACTGAACCTATAATATATTAGATTCTAGACCATCAGCAAACGTATACTGACCCTATAATATATTAGATTCTAGACCATCAGCAAACATATACTGATCCTATAATACAGTATATCCTGCTTACACGACCACCTTTATTAAGAGGGATAACAGGCGTTAGAACGAACATAAAATTTTAAGTTCACTCAAATTTGGACAATAACAGTATATATCCATCAGTGGACTTACCTATACATCAAAATCCCACGCGTCCTTGACCCCTACTGTTGAATTCCACGATGATGTTTTAGCGTTGATTTACCAGACGCTTTTATTCTCAAACTGAATGGAATCGTCGCTGGCTCACTTTTTTTTAAAATTCCGAATATATTTCTATTGTGGCTTTTTAAAATTTGGTAAAGTGTGGAATGCATACTTATTTAACTAACAGTCAATATGAAATACAAATATAAGCCGTAGGACGTAGCCGTAACGCCTATTATCCCTTTAAGAGCCCACCTTCAATAAACGACCACAATAAATTCCCCCCTACGAGTTTTCACTGAAATTATCGACTAATAAGCGGCCACCTTTATTACGCGACCAGCGGCCATGTATTTACACTCCCAATTGATTAAAATAACTCAATTAAGCGACCATGACACTTCTGATTATCTCCCTTATATTACATTTTAGACCATCAGCAAACGTATATTGAACACGTCTGAACCTATATTACATTCTAGACCATCAGCAAACATATATTGACCTTACACTAGCCTATATTATATTCTAGACCGTCAGCAAAAGTATGCTGAACCTATAATACTATTATATATTACATTCTAGACCATCAGCAAAAGTATACTGAACTTATAATATATTCTAGACCATCAGCTAACGTATACTGAACCTATAATATATATCATTCTAGACTGTCAGCAAACATAAACTGACCCTATAATATATTACACTTTAGACCATCAGCAAACATATATTGAACACGTCTGAACCTATAATATATTACATTCTAGACCATCAGCAAACATATATTAACCTTACACTAGCCTATATGATATTCTAGACCGTCAGCAAAAGTATACTTTACCTCTATAATATTACATTCTAGACCATCAGCAAACATATATTGACCTTACACTAGCCTATATGATATTCTAGACCGTCAGCAAAAGTATACTGAACCTATAATATATTACATTCTAGACCGTCAGCAAACATATATTGACCTTACACTAGCCTATATTATATTCTAGACCAACAGCAAAAGTATACTGAACCTATAATATATTACATTCTAGACCATCAGCAAACATATATTGACCTTACACTAGCCTATATTATATTCTAGACCGTCAGCAAAAGTATATTGAACCTATAATAATATTCTAGACCATCAGAAACGTATACTGACCCTATAATATATTATTATCTTGACCATCAGCAAACATATAATAACCTTACAATATATTATATTCAAGACCATCAGCAAATATATATTGACCTTATAATATATTATCATAGACCATCAGCAAACATATATATTCTAGACCATCAGCAAACATAAACTGGCCCTATAATAGATTACATTCTAGACATCAGTAAATGTATATTAACCCTATTATATATTATATTCTAGGTCATCAGCAAACATAAAACTGACCATAAAATATATTACATTTTAGACCATCAGCAAACCTATAATAGGCCTATATTATATTCTAGACCATCAGCAAACATATAAGTTTATTGACCTTATATTATATTCTGGACCATCAGCAAATGTATATTATAGACCATCAGTAAAAGTACACCGACCCTATGATGAACATTGTACCGGTACTGATAATACTAGATTGTTAAATGTGTAGGCCCTACTGTTGTAGTACCGTATATAAACATATTAGTTACCGACCTCTGTTGCTATTCCATTCTTCCAGGTAGCCTGATATTTACTACCATTAGGGAAAAATAATGTGCCTTGACCATGAAACATGGTATCTTTCATTTCACCTTCATATCTTGTACCAGTAGGAAAATTATACACTCCTTTTCCCTCTAACCTGGTGTCAAAATAATCAACAATTAATTTGTCAAATAAAAACTCTATGATTGTTTCATGGTAACCCTTGTTCAAAACATTCAACAAATAAAATGCATCAATTAATTACCCCAAACAAATAAATCTAACAGATTGCTATAAGAAAACAGTATTTAGTAGGATGCTTAGGCTATAAGTAATTAAATTTTGTCTTTAGAGATGGGACGTCTTTGTTTGTGTGACATGATAAAAGCGTTCAAAATAAACTTTTCCTGGCTCACTAAGGGCAAATTTGAAGACCAAAACTTTAAAGACAAAGCCAAACAACATGAAACTATAATATTAAGTAAACTTTTAAAGATATTTAAAATTATCTCAATATTTTACCGTTTATTTTTTATGTCGCCTTCATAACTGCTACCTGTATACTCCATTTTGACGCTGTTGTTAAGCAAATTGAGGGGAGATAACTATATTCGATTTATTCGCGATCAAAAAGACGTAACCTAGACAACAGACCACAAATATATTTTAAGACCTTAACCTGACAAGACCGAGTTAATAAAGATTATTTATAAGCGGCTATTGAATTAGTTCTAAACTTAATTTCATTCCCCATAATATATTTCAAGGAGATAAACATATGAAATAGAATTGTATTTATTATTTGTGTGACCCCGTTTCTTAGACAAAATGGTCCTGGTTTCTTACATAATTGAATTTTAACTTTTAGCTCCATCTCTTGCCGTTGAAATGAATTTTGGATTTGCAGTCTATTATGACGAGTGTTGTGCATTTGAAAGATAGAGCGAACTAATTTCTCAGACAGCATTACCGACTATTTCATCCTATGAGAACTAGATTTTGCGTATTTTGTTTTTAATTTTGGAATGATTTTCTTACCTATGATATGTGGGCATGAATTTTTTGTTTTCTTTGTATATCAACCAGTGGCAGAACTACACGTACTCTACAAATAAGTAAGACCAGCGGCTACTGCAGCCTACCGAGAGGACTGACCGGCTTAACTGAGGATAATTGTTGAGATGAAAGCGCGCATAAGTGCAAATTCGCACTGGTAGGCGACATCTGACTTAGGCCTTCTCCAAAAAATATATCAAAAAAAAAAAAAAAAAAAAATTATTTGATGTATTGTAAAACATTTTTTAGAAGAAAATTGCATAATGTGATATTTTTCTAAATTGTTGGAAACGAATTTGAAATCTATGCCTAGACATAACCGTGCCTTCAGATAAAAGGTTTTTACTTAGACTTTTCATGTAATTTGAAGCCATTGTTGAAATATTATATAACTTTATCTATTTTCAAAATGGTTGTGAACTACATGCATGTTTGTGTGTGTTATTTTTTTTGTAAAAACCAAACATAATCTCGATCGTATGACCAGAGCAGATTAATCCCAAATGTCTCTTCAACACAACCGACAATATTGCACATTTAACAGTATTTACTTTTTGCAGGTATGACTCGTATTTTCGGACCTTTCAATTTTTGATGTTACGTGATTTTCATTCCGGACTGCTCAACAGTAAGCGTTACCTAATGTAATTATTGGGGTGTTGTCATATGAAAACAAGTGGTTGCCTAGCAAGATACGCCCACTTTAAAATATATTTTCTGTTTTAACTCAGCAGAAACTCTAACTTAACATTATTTAGGTCTAATCCAAGTTCTCATCAATATTAATGTTCACACCAAATTTCATTCAAATCAGATGAAAACTGTATTGTCTATCGCAATCACAAGCCAAGTGACTTGACTAAGTCAAGTGCAATAACTCAAAAACCGTTCATCGAAAAATCGTCACTATCAAACTTGTCCAAGATTTCATCAATATAAACGATCACAGCAAGTTTCCTTCAAATCCGTTGGAAATTGCGATCTTTATTGCGTGCAGAAGCCAATTTTGCTGCGTTTTGACTAAGTCAAGTGCAATAACTCTATACATCGAAAAAAATCGCCTTTTTCAAACTTGTCCGAGATCTCATCAATATCAATGATTACAGCAAGTATCATTCAAATCCGATGAAAACTGTAGTCTCTATAGCGTTTTTAACGCCAATTTTAACGCGTTTCAACTAAGTCAAGGGCAATAACTAAAAACCGTTCAATCGAAAAAAAAATCGCCAATTTCGAAGTTGTCCAAGATCTCTTCAATATAAATGATCACAGCAAGTTTCACTTAAATCCATTGAAAACTGTAGTTCCTATCGCGTACACAAGCCAATTTTGACGCGTTTTGACTAAGTCAAGTGCAATTACTCAAAAACCGTTCATCGAAAAATCGTCACTATCAAACTTGTCCAAGATTTCATCAATATAAACGATCACAGCAAGTTTCCTTCAAATCCGTTGAAAACTGTAGTCTCTATCGCGTTCACAAGCGTTCACAAGTGCAATAACTCAAAAACCGTTCATCGAAATATCGCCAATTTCGAACTTGTCCGAGATCACATCAATATAAATGATCACAGCAAGTTTCATTCAAATCCGACAAAAATTGTAGTCTCTATAGCATTCACAAATAATTGTGGACGGACGGAAGGACGGACAGGGGTGACGACAATATTCGACCACATTATAATTCGGGCGTATAACAAGACTCATATTACGAAAGCACGATGACAAAGACTTTACAAGCATGGGGTTGGACAACCCATGACCCTACATGTGTTCCAAGCCAATATTTGGACTATATTTGGCAGTAGGGTTTCTTTTATTAAACATCCTGTGATTAACGTTATTTTAAGATTAGAATACAAGACGAGACATTGAATGAAGATTTATTATGCCACGAAAGCATCATTACAAAACAGATTTATCAACGTCGTCGCAGCTACAACATAGTTCAAATACATTGCTTGGTCTTTTAAACACAAAACGAAAGATAAGTATAACAAACAGACCTTGGGGGGAAAATGGAATGATTTTAAAAATTCAATAAAAGAAAAAAACGAAAGAAATAACAGATCTTAGATTTAAATCACAGAAAAGCTCACAATTAGCTTTAATAGAATTGGAAAGAAAACATATAAAAACAAAAAAACTTTGCTATCATTTCATTAAAACATAATCAATTGTAAAACAAAAAGGAAAAGCTAAAAAGAAACAAGCAAATCAAGCATAATTTACATCTAAAGTTCATCGTAGAAAATAAAGTTTTTGATAAAAGGTATAAACGGAAGCTCGTAAAATGGCAAGTAAAAGGACTCTAAAAGTCTACTATATAAACTGTTCCTACGTTGATATCAGCAGTTAGATAACATGTATGGCGCGAGATTTCAACAATATTAACGAGATTGTACAGGTATCCTCTGACATTTCTATTGATGTGCGGCAAAATCGAAATTGACGTAGATTTCTTGATGTAAAGAAAATCCTTTTACAATCCCCTCAATTTTAGCATCACATTTATAAAGACAAAAAGCGCATTGTTATCTCCCGTTATTCGTTGCATCTTGTTTGACTTGATGTATCTTTTCAATGATAGCTTAACTTAAGTACAGCGAAAAAGAGACCAATTTCACAAAAACTTACATAAGATGAATTCTCATTTTTTGAATAACAGTCTCTGTACAGTTTATGATTGAACACTCGGACGAAAATAAATCAAAGTAAGTATGAGTGGAATTGGTTTCTTAAAGCCCCTTATAGGAACGTTTGTTACGAAACGAGAGAACCAAGTGCAAGAGTTGTGCTGGAAAGGGCGAGTGATAAGTTATGAAATGGCAATATTCGAACATTGAGTAGTCAGCGATGCATTCGAAGCATAAAATGTAAGTGAATATGTAAAAGTAATAAAAGTGAAGAATGATATTATATATAAAGCTGTACATACATTAACATTATAATAAAGTTCTGATAGCATTGAGTGTATAAAAGGTATAAAATAGGACGCTATCTACAGTTTTAGTGGGAATCCTCCATAACGTATTTAGAATATATTTCTCAACACATCGGAATCACGATATAATTCAAAATAGGTTATTTTTTTTTAACCCTGCACCGTTTTTATCAAATATTTTTGTTATTGTTCTTTCACGCTTCTAAAGTATATTTATGACAAAATGAAGCATATAAAGTATAAATTCAGATCTAACATTAAAATTGTTCGATTCAATGGTCTATTCATGACACAAATCTTTTAAAGCAACTAGCAGTCATAAGGCAAGTAACTGAACTGTTAAAAGAATAAAGGCAGTAAGTTAAAAAATAATTTTATAAATGGAGGGAAAGCTAGGTAGCAATTGTTTGATTTTAAAAGAGTTTCATTCTCAAACATCGCAATGTGAAAAATATCATCTATAATCTTAATAATAAATTCTAAACGTCACAACCGTCTCTAAAAAATAACATAAAAACATATTTTTGACTATTAAATATACATTGTAAGTATCTAACAAAAGGCAATATTTGTTTTCAAGAATGTTCTTATCGTTGTTTGTTATCAATAAGTTTAAATAGAAGGTTTATAGGTTTTTAAATCATTTGGGATGTCCATTGAGGTAAGAGTTAAAACAGTCACTATACAATGTAGATGCTAACCATTCTGGAACACCTCTTGTGTTCATTATTTATATATATCCCAAGGGATATGAGTTTATTATGTTATCTTGGTATATTTACTACCATTAACTGCTCATGTTACCTTCGTAAATAGAAGTGATCTATTATTGGCTTTTCTGTTAAATTTTTTCTTCACATAATAATAGAATACATTGGCATCCAAGGGTTGTACGGAAACCACAGAGTTACCCTAATAAATTGGAGAGATCTAATAACAAGTAATAAATTGACTAATATTAAATAATATAACTAATAATAATAATTATAATAACGAGGAGGAAATTGTGCTATCGCTGCAGTGTTGGCGTATAAATTAAGTGTAAGCCAACAATATGGATACAACAAGGAATAGTGAAATGGTTTCTGGCAGTGAGCTTGTCTTTATGTGTAGAGAGTGTTCTGGTTGTGGCAAGCTTTCTCCTAAAATAAAAAATATTTCATTTAATGTCGGTTAGTTGATAAAACTTATTTTCAGTCATCTATAACATCACTTTTCAAACTAAACCACAGACACCCAGTACAGCTTTCTTTTATGCTCACGCTATTGTTTTGTTGGCTTCCTCTGTGCAATAGTCCAACATATATTGTCCACCTTTCTAGCAATATGAAACACATTTAGAGAGTTCAATCAGCTAATAATGCCTACCAGCAACTATTGTTCTATAAAAAAATAATCATAATCATGTAAATACTATATTACTTACTTCTCCTTTAGAATTAAGAAGAATTGTTCTTTAACGTGAGCTCCTTGTCTCCATTCATCTGCGTCTCTAAATACCAGATCATAAGCATCAGCTTCACTAGCGGCCTTTCTAGCCCAGATCTATAAAAGAGTACAATTATATATACGTACAATTTTCTGGATAAGATTAAGCTACGTCATTTAAACAAATGATTGAAGGAACCACATAGAATCACTAAATAACGTGTTGATGTTTCAAGACGTCTATATTACATTAGTTCGGGTATGCATCAATACACGTTATTTACGTCCAATCAATTTGGTAGAAAATGTTAAAGAAGACGAGAAAGAAAGCCGTTTCAGACACGCAACAACATTAATACAGAAGTTCTTTTCTGTATTTTGTAATGTTTTCGAAGTATATTATAAAATTAGAAATCCTCTGTTTATGTTAAAACCAAGTCTGTTTCGTGATTGTTGATTGAAAATAAGAATCTTACCTTCACACTGGCTCCCGCTTTCAAAACGAAATTTCTAAAGTGATAAACTTGTTCTCTGTACGTTTCATTGTCTACTGTTCTTTTGATTTTAAATCCGTCTAGATCTACATCCTGAATTACATAAATAATAACTATTCATCATTATCAGCAGGTTGCGGTAGGGTGGAATTTTTTTGTGATAAACCTTGCAGGGGGGTGTATTTTTGAACGACAATCAAAATTTCACGCCCTCCTGCAATACTGGTACACCAGGTTGAGACAATCAGACCATTCGGTAATCCTCGGCAGTTTCCGTAAAACTGAACCTGTTGCAGAGTGCCCGTTTGGACATAAACCATTGAAACGTCGTATCCACTACACTTAGTCGTAAGTCTATTTTATCTTAGTTAGGTCCACTTACCCTCTTATTTCCAGCAGTACTGGTGTTTTCCAGACAGATGTATCGTCCTTGAGGGTCGACATCGGCAATAGAGACTGGTCCATTCTGGGTTCTCTGGTAGGTGGTTTTAGCTGATACTTCACCTCGCATCATCTTCATACCAAGGTTCGAGTCTTATAGAGAGAAATATATACTTTAATATAGCTTTGTGTTGCGAAGATTCCTAGTTTCATGCCGTAGCATTTCGATACAATGCATTTTTCTACGGTAAGTAATATATCACATATTTGAATTGTAGGTCAAGAGCTTAATCAAGCGAGGCCATTATGAGTGCTGTGCATAAATCTGTCAAATTGAAATTCTAATTTTCTTAATCTAAGAAGTCGTGATGTAATTGGTTTGCAATTAATAAAAACACGATATAATACGTCGGATATGGTCATATATATCGTCAGCACGAGCTTGATCTCCATGGCTATCGCAAAACTAGATTTTGTCTATACATGTAGTAATACAATGCGATAAAAATGAAATAATATCATATGACATAGAAATCGACAGTTGGTGTTACTAGAAATAAAGATAATTTAATGAAGTTTTTACTTTATTACGTCATCAAAAGCATACAAAATAAACCAGCAGCACCAAATTATAATAAGGGGACATAATCCGAACACCCGTGTGAAAAAAAATATAGTGTTCTTATAGATTCTATAGTGAATATACTTGTATATCGTAAACATTAGTGTTAATCGAAGTTCTTAGTAATAGAACAAGAAAGTTCAAATAGGAAGGTTTAATTGATATTGAATAACTGACTAAGGAAACAATTCTGGAAGTTAAATTTTTGATTTGTATTTGTGATCATATTACACTAGGATAAGAATCGAGGTATACCAATTTGTTGAAATGTGTTTCTAGAATGACTCAAACGTTTATGAAATAAATTTTTAGAACAAATTAAGTAAAAGCATTAATATCTGAAGGGATAGCTTACCAGCTAATACAATACAGTATACGAATGAGTTTCTGATATGGCATAGCTGATAACGCGGATAATAAAACACATATATCCTTTTAGTTAATAATATCAAGGAATCCCAAAACCACCATAAACATGTATTCATAATACACACAAACTACTGAATGCCCACACCCATACAGCCTCATAGTTTAATATATAGAAGAAATATCAAGCAGGTAAAACTGAGGCAATGTTAAAGAAAGACTCGACAAAAGATTATGGAATTTTTAAATATATGAAAATAATAAATAAAAAAGATGGAAACATGCTTTGAATATAGATGTTTGGAGATAGTATTCGATCTAAGAGTTAGTTAGCTTCAAATAGATTTATGAAATAATTTAAAATTTGAAAAGACAGAATCGTTGCCCGACTTTTTATAAGCTTGAAAGTAATTTTCTCTCGACATGGAATTATTTTAAAACATAAAATATTCATTATGTCTGGTTTTCACTTCTATTTGAATTTATTTAATGGATTACCTCAGGCAACTTTTAGTTCAAGTGAGAAATATCTATGAAGTTTCAACTCCACAAAATTTTGATAAGAGTTCCTTAACTTTCCTCAAGTCCAAATTTCGATTCCTAGCACACTACAGACATCCATCATAGTAATGTATGTGTTAAGGGTAGGTGTTTGTAAGAGAGAGTATTTAGTATTGATATTAGGTGTTTTAGTAAGTGTTTCTAGTTCGTTAGTATTTTATCTAGCTAGGTAAATGTCTAGTAACTATACCAACCGGAACTACTCTCAAATGTACTAGACGTGTTAATAACATCTGCGAGTCGAGCACTGCCACGATTCTGTACATTTACAACTTGTTCCACTACTTGTTTTAAACCAACTCTAGATAGGACAAATATAAATCGTGCAAAACAAAATAAACAATAATAAATCAAAACAAAATTTAAAATTAACAAGGAAATCTAATTTCCAATTTTCCCATCTTTTAAACAAAAACAGGTAACGAAAAAAGTTTGGAAAGTAAATTCTTGAAGAAAAAAACGGAACTGAAAAAAAAAAAAAAAAGTAGATGAATCATAAATGGTAGACATATTTCTGGAAATCTTCTCAAAAACTAAGATAAAAACTGGATTTTACTAAACGCGGTAATATGAAAATATGTTTAATTTTGGTCATTGAACAGATGGCCGAAATATTTATGATGTGTTAAGTTTTTTTAAGAAGATCTCAGATCACTAGGAGTACCAACACACTCTGAAACTGATTCCAGTGGACATACCAGTACCGGTTGTTCCTAGCGTCCCATGTGTAAATAGTTTGCCCCAATCAGGTTCCGGAAAATCTCCTCCAGTATCGCCAACTGAGTCGGATTTGAAATCTTGTGAAGTTTCGTCCACTGTATGTGATTTAACAAGAATACGTGTACCCCATTCATTTTCGCTATCGGAACTGGAACCGTAAGTTGGTTCACTATGTGATCTTGTAATTTGTGATCGAGTAATGATTCCACCGGAGGTATAAATCCCATTGGATTCACTTCTATAAATCAAATAAAAAATATAAAAGTAGAAAATCGAAACAAAAAAAATCTTCGTGACTAAAAACTAGGAAGACATGAACTCAACTGAAATCAGAATATGTCTTGAAAAAAAAACATGATTAAAAAAAACACTCGACTTTACTACAAAAACACCAATGCAATGCGGTGCGGATTTTTAATCTTATTTTATGTCAGTGAAAAAGTTTGTAGTATAAATTTAAAGTGTTTGAACATAAGTTTATAAAGCAAACAGCAACTTTACAACACCTAGAATCTGAAATATGAAATATGTATGAAATATTATAAATTCACGAAAAAAAGCACTGTGCTTATATGGCAAATGTCCCTTGTAAGCGAAATGTTAACAGTTCATTCGTTTGAACAACAAAATTGGCGTGACGAGCGTTACAATATCCATTGGACTGTGGTTGTTCTTCAGTAGTCGCTTCACCATCTATACGGTTTCTTCTCACCCTCGTCCTTCTTATCATCGTCTACTCCGCCACCACGAGAAGAACTAAAGCTCGAGCTGGTGCTATGGCGTTCCTCGTACCCACCACTACCGCCTCCACTACCACCTCCACTTCCACCTACACCGCCACTACCATGCTTCTCGTAGAAACTATGTAGATCTTTCTTCACATTTTCTGTTGTATAAACCTCTTTGGAACTTGTTGGCCCATCAGTGGAATGCCAAGTCTCGTCCCTATAGAATGAAATTGAGGGTCGTCAAGTACAATACACCCATCAACACACATAGATACAAAGAATAGTGTAAACTCCAACAAAAGGAACCAAAATGTACAAAAACAACCAAAGTTGAACATCAAGTAACTTATAAACAACACCGAAAGCAAACTGTGGCGGAAGTGACGTAAATGTTATCTCACCGTCATCATCTCCTCCGTTTTTAATACTTCCAGCGCCCTCTTTTACACTACCTTCCTCACTTCCGGCTCTCCCTTCACTTTCGGTTCTCGCCTCGCTTCCGGCTCTCGAATGACGATCTCCGTCATAGTAACTACGAACTGTTTCACGCAGTACTTGAGCATCACCACCCTCATTAGGTTCAAGTCTTCTAACTACCGTCACACCCTCGTGGCTGTGACAGACATCCAACCTATAGGACGGGGAGGGATGGATTACTAATGTCCAATTCGAAATAAAATAATCAAAGCTACGAATGACTACGACAATCATTACCAAAATAAAAAAAATTGAAGCAAAAGAAACCAAAATTTTAGAAATTGGCCTTTCAAATTTGGCAACGAAACATAAATATCTAAGCAAATGAATATGATACCGGAAGCGTACCCCTTTCTACAGACGCAAAATATCTTAAATGATTATTACAAGCTTTTTAAAAACAATCTAAATACGATTTCCTTAATTGAGGTTCAACATTGCAATTACACTTGCCTCGAAAGAGGGAAGCCAGGTTGGCAGAACATGGTGCTTTAATAAACAGCCTTGGATAAAATATTATTTCAACTTATAACAATACTATAAGCTCTGGATTTTGCACAATTAAAATAAAAAAAAAAACAAGCTTCTATTTAACCTGAATAAAACTAAATTTCGACCTGTACCAATATTAATTCTGGATATACAAGGTAATCAGTCATACAAGCTCTTACACAGTCATTGGTTTATAATTGTGTTTTCTATACGTCATAATAAAAATCGAAAGTAAAATAAAAAAAGTGGTGCCTTCTGTAATCAGAAAAACAAAATATACTGGTTATTAGTGTAACAAAACATGCCGCGAACATAAAACCTAAAAAAGGTTGTACACTGGATAATCAAGTTCAGATATCTTAAACTAAATTAACACAATGCTGAAATACGACATAAAACATTAAAAACAGAAATACAGTAATTCATTAAAGATTAAAGACAATGATACAGTATAAATCAACTGAAAATACTATACAACACATATTTAAGTCATGAGATCATTAGAGAGATCAGGCCCATGTCTAAACTTTACAGCTTGAAGGACTTATTCTCGTGGATTCCAAAGAGCACATAACTTTTTAACATTGGAACTTGAAGTCCCAGGCTAAAAGGTCCTATATTAAGCAATGGATTTTAAAAATCACACTTTTTGTAAGTGACTTGGAATTAAAAGGATGCCCTGTAACTCCGTGGGTCTGAATCAATCCCTTCCAGCTGTTAAAATATAGAATGACCCTGGCCATACCCTTTATAAGAAAACAGTTCACTCATTATTCGAAACAACAGTTGAGGAAATAAAGTTGTCTTTCAGATCAAACCACATTTCGGTAACACTTTTATTTCACTATAGAAGAATCCGGCGTTTGTGTATCATCTGTTAAAACGAATTTGTAGAAGTGAACTGTTTTCTTTGCCAATAAAATTTTCCAAATAACACATTGGAATGAATGACACATCTGTGCTGTGCTTTGCAGCTCACAATGCAACAACTAATTATCAATAAATATTCTATGCAAATCATCCAAGGTTCACAGTTCAATATCACGATGCAAGGAAAATGTATTTGGTTTCATATTAGTTCTAAGTACATGTTATTAGTTATTGTATGATGCAATCTTTATGGAACAATTCTCATTAGATAAGGTTGCAATCAAAACATTGTCAATTTAAAGTGATTGTAAAGAGGTTTTCTAAATTTATATGTGCATTGGGAACACTTTATGCTATCAATTTGCATCCTTGTAATTTTCAATCAGACGTCTGACGTTCCTGCAATTGCACTCAATCTACGTGTTTGATGACGTCACTAATCGCGAAGGGCCTGTGAATCAAGCTTATTGTTAACCTCTTCCTCATTTTAGTGCACATGGATGTCGTGAATAGCATACCATTGTCTAGTTGATCACAGTTCCAAAAACAATACATCGTACTGGTATTTTATAGACAAACTATATATCATACATACCGACTCTCTTCACCCTCCAACAGTTTTCTATAAGCAGCGATTTCCAGTTCCAAAGACAGTTTTGCATCCATCAGAGTCTGGAGTTCTTGGAGGATTCCTTCCATCTCAGAACGTAAGGTTGTCAGCTCCTTCTTGAATTCTGTGACCTCCAGAGCATGGGTATGTTCGGAAGATTCCATTTGATTCATTAGATCTTGATATTGTTTCTCAAGCTGGGCATTCTGAAAATCAACAGAGAATTTAAGGGTTTCATTAACATACATCATTTGGTCTGCCAATAAGACTTTTTTATATTGTAGAACCAGGAAAGAAACGTGAAAAGGCTTATAATATGTGGTTCAACGTGGTGGAAGATTTGGCGACTTTGTTTGATAAGCAAAACGGTAACTGGGGAAGAAATACAAACAGAATATAAACAAGAAGTACAAGAATAATCATAATTCTTGTAAATGAAATGAAATGTATTAAAGTGCATCAGCACCAAAACGGGCTATAAAGCACTTGAATACGATTTAAAACAAAACCAAAAATTAATTAATACATTAAAAAACAAAAATATAACAGAACCCCAAAAAGGGCGACAAAACAATGCTAAAAACAATATCACAGAATGGTTGTAACCCAAAATGGGCTAAAAACTAAGCTAGAAAACAAAATTTAAAATTTAACTAGAACACAACATTTATGATTTAACTAGAACACAAAATTTAAAATTTAAAATACAGATTAATCTCTTTTAAAAACGCGACAGCCTTCTCATAAAGAGAAGGTTGCGCAAACAGCTGAAACAAAGACCTAGCACGGTAGTGCTGCGATCTTATATGTTTGAGATGCGTGCACTCAATCAGAGTTTCACAGTCAGGCGAACCTGGCAGTGCTCACAGAATGAAGTTTGTTTGTATCTGCAGCATCCCATTTTTGCTGCCATCGTTGCAAAATAAAAGTCCTTATCACCGACTTAAAGTCGGTGTAATGCAAGGAAAAGGGGGAGACAGGCATAATTCTTGTAATGCTTTAATATGACAATTCAAGGCAGACACGTCAATAACTTTATTGTAGATTGTATAGTTCAAACTGTACGTTCTCTTCAAGGTAACACCTAACATAAAAGCTCTCGGTTGCAACAAAGCAAGAACTCATACTGTTACTTACTCTAGCTTCTAGATCGGCCATTCTACTTCTGGAATCTGATAGTTGTTTGCTGTACTTTTTAACTTCTTCACGGTGAGTCGAAACTTCCATGTTCTGTTTCGCTGCTCCAGTTCTGTATTCTTGTACCTGAATTGTGTCACATAGATGCTAAAGGAAATCTGAATGTTCATCCAATGTCTGATGGATGATCTGTATTTTGTGGATGTCTCCATACACGTAGAAAACGTCGAGATAGGAATGATATATCTTTGTTTCTCACCAAAAACTGCGAAAATACTGATTTTGTAAGCAAGTAGGCATATATCAGATATTATTACGTTATTTTGGCAGTCACAAATTTATCGTTCAAAGAACCAGAATTGCGTTTTATTTACGTTCCATTAGGTACGTTGTTGTAAAACGCTGTTTTACCTATTTTGCCCCAATGAAATAATATGGGTTTTCAGTCCTGATTTGCGATTTCTTACCTTAAGATTGTAGTAAGCTTCCATATCTCCTCGGATAGAGTCCACCTTAGAGTCATACTCGTTTTGGATATCTCTGATAGCTTGAGACAATTCATTCTTCCAGAACTCACGATTCTCGGCAGTAGTGTCTCTGTAAGCCAGAGCAGCAAGTTCTTTCAATTCCTTGAATATAACAGAAACAGAAATATCACTATTTTGATAGTGCAATAAGAAAAGGGATTGCCGAGAGTAACTATCGGTTATGAATTTATAATTACAAGCATGAGGGTATCTGGCTGGTTTAGTGTTAGGAACACAAACACAAGAAATATTCATTTAAACAACCCTGATACCCATATAGTAAGTAAAAGCGACACACACCTGTTCATGAACGCTCTTCATAAATTCAATTTCTTCTTCCAGTGTCTGTCGTCTATTTTCAGCTTCCAGGCGACCCAATGTTTCTTCATTTAGAGCCTGAAGTATATATTAGTTAAAAATTAAAAATTGTTTCGTCTAAGTTACATTGAAACACGAATCTGTTACGTATCACACAAAAAGTCGCTGTTTATTGTTCCATCCAAAATGACTAGATAAGATGCTATATTTCCAAGACAGTTAGCCTTTCCAACCTGCTTGTCATGAAATAGAGCATTGAGTTTGATAGGAAAAATTTTGATTCAACTTCATATGGAGATTTCTTATAAAAGCAGCAGGTGCAAACTGTAATACCAGGAAGTTCCAGGCTGGCTAGATTGACTATAAAATAGGTTTCTAGATAACCATTTCTTCTACTGAATACAAATTTATCAGTTCATGCTGATACTGTCAAGTTTCAACATCGGAAAACTCTGGGGTTCATGATCTCTTTTCACTAAATATAGTTCATGGTGTGATGTATTTGCAAAAAAAGGATTTCTTAACAAATTTGCTTGTACATTATATGTTATAGAATAAGGCCTTTTTTATATAAATAATATCTTGATTGTTATTATTATGTTTAGTGTTTTATGTATTTTATATTATCATAATAATATGTCTGTATCTGCACCACTGAGCTGATATTCTAGCAAGATATTTATTATTATTATTAAATTATTATTACGGTATGTCAACTAACGAGTATCTTATAATTATGACAAAAATGTGTCCACAGAGCAATCTTACTAAACACAAACTTTTTATAGCTTTCAAATAATGACATCTAGTATCTATGCAACTGGTAAATGAGTAGGTGGCTGCACTTGTATTGTGTATTTTATCAAACCAGTGTCAATGCATAACATAATGAACATTTTAAACTTGCACAATGACGTGTAAATACAGGTTTAAAAAGGTTACATGTTTATTTCTTTTGACTTATATTTGAGCACTATTTGAAGGTAATAAAACGGCTTGTATGTATAACTGTCTTGACTAGTGAATTAGTCTCGGTGTATTGTAATTTCAATTGAAGGTTCATGTCACTGCATAATCAGACAATTCACAGTACAACTATTTACATTCAATAAACGCTAGTAATTTAAAATATTGGTTGATAAAAATGTATATATATTGATTAAAAAAGAATTGATATGTTTCAAAAGAATCATGTCCCTGCATAATAATTAAAATAGTTCCTCAAAAGTGGCAGGGCATGACCCCCACGGATTTGTCCCCCTCACTTTCAATCTTTCAATAATCGGATTTGAGGGAAAATTGACCGTTGATCCCCTTGACAATTCTGTGGCTCCTTCTCAACCCCTCACCAAATAGTAATAATAAAACTCCACTGTTTCTCAAGTGGACGTCGTTTTGCACGCAATTAGCATATTATCTTTGTAGGTTATAACTAAATTCTTGTTCACTTAGTTGTTTACAAAGCCTCTGTATACATTTGTACTCCATACAACGAGTGATATTTCAAGTACGTACTTAAAGTAAATAAGGTTATATAATATTACATTATATCATTAAATAATATTAAATACAGGTTTCAACAAATGTCCTATTTTTATCTACAGTTGCATACTATTATAATACGTTTATATTTTTGTTTTAACAAGTTCATATTTATCAGTAAGACTGTTTATAATTCATTTTACTTCACTAGTATTTTATCATTGACTAGCTGACTTGACAACTTCATAATCTGCTGTACATTAATAATACAAGGGACCATGGTATAAATGTATCCATAATGAAATGACAATGTAAAATATATATAAAGATAAATTTTATTGTACCACAAATAACAAAAATTCTGAGTTCTGATTGGTCGAAATACATGGGGTTTAATAGCAATTTGACATCATATCTTTGCAATTTGGCGTATTAATTTCAGCGAACTAGTTACAAATCTTGTTAATGTTAATGATAAAAAGGATGTCTTCTTTTTCATTCGATAGCGCACGTGTAGTTTGTTGTTATGTGCGTCATACTGCACCTAACGTCATAAAAACCAAATTGCCCATGTCTAAATTATCCATAAAAAAAGAGTCCGGGAACAAAATCATCACAATTTGTGGTACAATTCCGATAAACGACTTTCTGTTTTAGATTTAGAGGGGGTTTATTCGATATTTAACCATGCTTGAATATACATATACCATCAAGCATGGTTAAATATCGAATAAACCCCCTCTAAATCTTAAACAGAAAGTGTTTATCTTCTATGGTACCTTCGAACTTAGAACTTACGACTTAATACTTACGACTTAGAACTTACGACGTAGAAGTTAGGCTTCGTGTATAAGATATTTTGTAATTTTGGTCGTTTTACTGAAGTAAATGTGTCATATTCCAAACTGTTTTTTTTTCTCTCCCTTATTCTGTCTATTATAGCATTAACCTTGGCCTCATTGACATGTCATGAACCTTAAGTTGTAAGTTCTAATTTCTAAGTTGTAAGTCCTAGGTTCTAAGTCATAAGTTCGGATTCCTACGGATCTTCAAATTTATCGAAACATTCATTACAAGCAGATATTGTTTAGATAAGAATGATTATAATTTAAGAATTTACTTAGAAATGAATGTTTCAGATATGTCGAAAATCTGTAGAGCTCCGTAATAAGAACTTAAAACTTTCTTACGACTTAGAACTTAAAACTTACGACTTAGAACATAAAACTTACGACTTAGAACTTAAAACTTACGACTTAGAACTTAAAACTTACGACTTAGAATTTACGACTTAGAACTTAAAACTTACGACTTAGAACTTAATATTGGCATTAATGTTAACAAAATGTAAGAGAACACCCAATATCTCTTTATAAGACAGTCCGGAGTAAAAATATGTCTTGATTAATTTATTCTCCATATTTATTTTTAGCATAATTTAGTGTCCTAAATAACAAATATCTAAGACATCTAAGTCGTAAGTTCTAAGTCGTAAGTATTAAGTCGTAAATTTTCATATATTTTCAGACGATGACGTGACGGTAATGGTTACATGCAAAGAGTAAAAGTCCAATACAATAAAAGGTATATATTGAGTATATTACCATTGGGCGATTTATTTAAACAAGCCCTGTTACTATAACCTACAATCAGCTTGAAAAAAGCTTCTAACAGTGAAATCCCATAACTCTATATTACATTCACCAGGACATTACCGTCCCTCATAAATACATTCAATTCATACTTACATAGTTCAGTATCAATAGGGTTATTTTATACAAGGGCTTGACGCATTATTATAGGCCTATGTATCTTTTCTATTTTAACATATTTTCTTTCTGAATGGATCGCTTGTTTTGTTAGAAAATATCAAGTATTTAAGCTAACTTAGCAAATTTTATATAAACAAGAATCTGACCTATATTGTTATATAATGTAAGATATGCTATTAATTCATCTCTTATAAAATGAGAAATGAAGGTGTGTGGTTATTGAAATGGAAAGCATCCTGTATTTATCTATTCGATTTAAATGCAGATCTAGATTCAGATCTAGATTCATATGAATTACCGTGGATATCTCCACTGATATGATTAGTTCCCGCTAGTTGAGCAGTTACTTAAATCGAATTAATGTAGTTTTATTATCCAATTAGATTACAGTAGAAGTTTTTTTTAGATCAAGGACACTGTTTGTAAATTTGGGGAATCACTCTTTCACTTTTATTCATATTCATTCTACTCCACATAGCCGAAGGTTAGTCCCATAGTTTGGAATAAACGAGTAAAGATGAAAATTTGAGTAACTTACAATTCTTAGTTTTTCTACTTCATCTTGTAGCCGGTTGATGATGCTCTTGTCACGTGCTCGCTCAGTTTCCAGAGACTCGTTGGTTCTTCTGAGCATGCGTACTTCGGCTTCCAATTCTGATATCTGAGCATTGAGCTTGTTGATAAGTTCTCGATCTTGTGATCTCCATTTCTTAGCTTCGTCGAGTCTGAAATACAACATTAATATAAACAACTTGTAATTAATGCCGAAACTATGTCATATAGACGAGAAGTAGATTAGAGTGATTTATTGATAAGACATTATGATTTTGAACAATAGGAGCATTCAATCGGCGAAGACATCTTGTTTCAAGATATCTTGTCGTGAGTTACATGATGAACAGATCATTTTAATATGTAGACTGGGATTTCTTGTATGTGTGGTATGCAAGCTGTCTCTAAGGTAGAATAAGCTACGTGTGGTGTGAACACAAACCAACCATGAAATTAAGTAGCATCTGTAAGAATTAAGTTGAAAACTTGTCCACTGTTTTTGTCGATGTTCATTTGTTATGTTATTATATAGTTCAGATAGATGTACACGTTACAGCAAAAAATACTATGTCTACATAGAACATGACAAAAATGACAACGTTGAATATTGAACATGTTACAAAAATATAGTATATTGAACATATTACAAAGAGGAATACAAGTCAAACTAATTGTACTATAATTTGTCCAAACACACCAAAAACTGATGCACACGTAGAAACTGTGATAGATATCCCTTGGAAGTTATGTAAGCAATAAAAGTAAACTGTATTTTGGATGAACACACTCCCACTGTGTTAATAATAACGATAAAATATGTTAAATATCATTTATATGACAAACAGTGTATCATATATCTTCAAGATCAAGATGACATAATGTGCTTAAGGCAAGAATTCACTTAATGACTTTAAAAGTTAATTTAAAGTTATGTAAGCTATGTAAGTTAAGTCTATGCCTTATTCACAAAACCATGTTAAAGGTATGTATAGATATAAAAGGTGGCTAAAGTTTTACATCCTATTAGGACGGAGATGATTATATTAAAATGCAATAACATCCGGTACCTTCTTTGACGAAAAACAGTTCATACAAAAACCATTTGACAAGAGAGACCAAGGATGTTCCCTTTTGATCACTCATATTGGGTGTACTGTACAAATTAGTGGAAACGTCTTTTTAAACATTCGATATCAAGCTGGCTAATGAGTTGACCTACTGATTAGTAAGGTATGACAGGAACCAACTTAGATTATCTCCCTTTTTCAAATATTGACCAATACAAAGATTAGCTGCTGTTAATCTCGGTCACGTTTACCAGGTAATCTTATTCCTTCCGAGAATTATAATCGCGGTTTCAACATGAGAACTGTATCTTGGCTTTAAACAGATGTAGATTGAGTAGAAGTCAGATACAACTGGTAAAACACAAAACAGTGCAATACCTGTTTCATGAAGGATGTACAAGTCAGAAACATAGAGGCTTAATGAAAATATTGATTTTTACATCGCTCGAAAGTTGTTAACCCTTCAGGAAACTATCAACATTGCAGGGTACAGATTACTGATAAAGTTTGAAAGCCGATGCCTGGTTTATTTTCAGAAGCAAATCTATCTACACAGGCAATATCCTTTAATTTATAAACAATGCAGCCTTACTTAAAGAATGGGTTTCAGACATGCTGATGGTCGACAATACGATTAACATAATAGTGATTATTGTGATGTACACAATAGTAGAGTTTAGCATGGGTTTATCTACCTACAATGTCAACATTTAAACTAGGTCAAGCTGGACTTGATAACTTCAAGGTAAATCTAATAATAACCTACTGTCTTTGCTCAGGACCTCAAAACACGAGACAAACACTGACATTTTACAACTATATAATCTTTGTTAAAGCTGCTCCAACTAATCCTTGACCAAATCACTTTGAAATTTATCTGAATATTTTTTTCTACATGGAGCATTATACCATATCATTCTGCATCTAATTGACATTATCATGTTATGTAATTTGTAATAAGTTAAATTGATTTCAATATGTCGAGGTATCTTCAACGTGTACAGGATTGTAGTCAGACTTGAATTTTCAGTGGAGCAAGTAATATTTCCAGAGGGTCAACGGGGAATGTTCTCGTTTTAGTAATGAAATTGGACGGTTGTCAGATTTTTTTCAGGGAGACAATGCCACTCCACGGCTCCCCCTCACCATGCAGCACTGAGCCATGGTTTATAACATAACGTATTGAAGAGTGGTGATGTATACAATGTTAACAAACTCTCGCTTTATCAAGATTAAACCTAAGAATGTGTACGTATATCAGACCTATAACGGCGTCTGATATCATTCCTGGACCATAATTGGAATGAAATTCAACAAGCCGTCCATTGCTAATAAACAGTCCAATTGTTCGATAACCAATCAATCTAGATTGTCTGAAATCTGAAACCGTGGTTCCCGAATTCTTAAACAAATCAGACAAGTCACGGAACCAATCGAACTGTAATTGTCAGAAACCTACGATTATTTGATTACTTGATTCCTGCTGTCTATGATGTGACCAGAATTCTATCTAATGTTCCAGTATGATTATTTCTGAGTAATCCTCTAAGTAAAAAAGGAACAGTCGTTTTAGCATGTGTCAGTTTACTGTGTAATAAATCGACTCTATGACATCTTGAATGTAAATTTCTGAATAATGCATAAAACAATAAAGTGTATATAAAAAAGCAATGTTTGTGTCGATCTCATGTTATTATATTAACGTTATTCGATATTAAAGCCGCTGTGACGGAGAACTGTGTTCGATAACTACACTTGCTCAGAAATAGTTGACTCAAGATCGATGTTCTACTAAAATTGCTCTTTGTGTTTTAATGAAAAAATTCAATTACAGCATGAACAGGGCCAACAACGTAAAGCTTTGTTATTAAAGCCATATTCGTTCTGCTACATTGATCTGAGAAGAACATGGAATGTTCTGCATTAATAAATGATATATATTCAAATCGTCGTGGCTGTAATATTATTCTATATAGACCTACACACGTCATCTTCACAATCCCACGGTATTACGAAGTACATGATGAAGTCAGGGTACACGATGGAGTACGTTATACCTTGGCATTGTAATAATAGTAATAATAACTTTAAAAATACCAATATTGGTACATATGAATATAAGAATACAAAATTATTTACGATGTGACATAATAAACTTTTCAACGCAAACAAAGTACATGATTAAGTGATTGACTGTAATTTACATTATTTGTGAAGGTAACATGCAGTCCAGTGTCTTCGCGGATTCTCTGTTTTCATTTAATATAGGCTGTGGACGATATCCGGTCATAGACCCAGGAATAACTATCAATCTATGTTATATGGTATAAATAATCTACTTAAAACGATTGATTATTATTAAAAAATCAAGCAGCTCAATGTACAAGATGGGATCCCTACGTTAATTGTCTTCGAGACCTCAATTTCAAATGCTATGCTATCCGTGCTACTGCATAGATTAGAGAGAAACACAGAATTGATCAATATTCCACTAGGTTGCTTATTTTTCCAAAACAGACCCAATATCAATCGACAGCAATGCTACTGCATATTCAGCGAGAGAAACAAAGAATGGGGTAGAAGATCAATATTCTACTTAGCTATGTTGATTGTTTCCATAGAATAAATACCACAAGGATGTTCAATAACGTACTCAGGTCGACACGATAAATACAATACATCAGCATTTATATTATTAATAAATATATGTCTGTCTTGTCTCACTGTATATAAAACTATGTTAGTAGTAACAATTGGTCAGACATAGGTTGCCTCTGCAATGAAGGTGTGTGTATTTAAACATTTTCAAGTTACAAAAGTGATCTCTGCAAGCGGGAGAACTGACAATTGGGGGATATAGAGAGCGAACTCAAATCCGAGCTAAGTTAAACAGCGAAGACTCGAACTCGAGCTCAGTTTAACAGCGAACACTGGAACTCGAGCTCAGTTTAACAGCGAATTACAGCTCTCAAGATGCGGTAAACCTCGCAAAATTGTAGCATTGCAAAGATGCGTTAATATCAAAATATCACTATGATATATAGACCTTCAACAAATCTGTTCAGTTTCGTTACCTTTATATCTTTTAAAACATCCAGCTTCTATTGCATGTCAGAGATACTGCAATACGACAAAGGCGAGATCAAGGCAACCCGCCATAAATTAAATGATTCCATCAACTAAGCCATGTAAAAGGTAAAAGCTGATGATGATGTTATAAACTAGATTACTATCATTATTGATTAGTGCTTGAACAAAGAACATTACAAGCGATGTTACTCTCGATGGAGATTTACACACGGGGTGGATATCGATTATTAGTTATCATAAACATCTTCAATAATGCCAATATCTGTCAGATTCATCATACTTTATCACCATTAAAATGATGAGAGAAACTTGCCCAATCTCTGCTCTATCAGCTGATAGAACTCAAGATTCACCATATTTATAAAGTTATCCAATACAATCTTCTTATCCATTTGAAAAGTATCGATGACTACAAAACTGACTAAAACCAATCCAGACCATTATCCACCAATAACAGTCAAAATGTCCATAATTTCAATAAAGCAATGAACATAATCCAAGGGTTATCCTGGATTGAAATAGATGGATCGATCTTATTTATATTCTAGAAATAAATCTGATATTCCACAAAATACATAATGCATAACTGTATTGCTTCAATCTTTCTATAAATGCATGGTGAATTCACATTTTTGAGGATAACTCATAAAACAAGCTTTGAGTGGTGAAACACTTGAGGTCTCATACAGAAAAGAAAAATAATAATATTTTTAATATTTGTAGATTATACTCTGCAGTTAAGGGAAGATTTGACATTATTACGTTATGGAATTATATTTTATGACCATATTTATATGAATCTATAATTATTAGTAAGGTGATATTCCACAATAATTTATGTTTCATATTAAAACGTTGCTAAATAGGAAAAAACATGTATAGTTATTTATATATGGTTATCTTCCCTCAAATTCAATAACGTCGTCAAACTATTTAAAAAATATCATAAGATGGGTCAAACTGATGAGGGATGTCACCAAAAAGAAATTTAGAACACCATTGAATAAGGCCTAGTAAATTTGGCCAACTTCCAAACGAATTTTCGACCTTTATACTCAACCATATGATGATTGCTTCTTCAGTTTTATGATGCAAGTTCTTGCAACAGATTTATTGCATTCCCAGTCAAGATTTATCATCAGATTCAGCGACCATTTTGAAATGATCATGCATATTAATCCACATGAGCTTTTTATTTTTACTCCTCATATTCTTTGATTTTAATGTCGTCTACTGTAGTTTTGTAGCAGAACACAAACGTTCTTTTAGAAGTGGTAAAATCTTCGATCAATTACAACAGAAGCAATATTTCATTCCAAATACAGATCTACTGACAGATAGTTGCAACTCAATGCTCTTAAAGTCGAACTTTAGACAATAAACAAACAGAGATAAAAGCCCGAATTCACAATCCATGTTTGTGAACAATGCATTATCAAATATCGTCTTTCAATTGATTATTTTCTGGCAATTTAATCTCAAAATGAGATGGATTGAAAAAATCGACCGTTTATTTCTAGTCATTGCGACCCAGACAGTGGTAGATTTGCTTGCAGAAATTTAACCTTTTTTTATGATATCCTGGAAGGACCTGGACTGGAACGGCAATCACTCACAGCATCTTTCTTTCAACGTGGGATCATCTGGAGAATTTTGCAGCTTCCACATTGAGTATCATAAGCTCATACACATTATTAAACATGTTACTTTAGCAATGTTGTACGGCGTTTATCACATCTTAGGCATGATTGCTAAGTAATCTATTAGTTCTAACATATTTTAATGGTGCGCTTATGACCGTCTGTAGTTCTTATTCTTAGTTATCCTATCCTGTGCATGAACTTTTACTAGAAATTAGAAAGCAGTCCTTTCGAGATTTACACCAGATATGCTTCTCACTAGTATTAGATGAGCTCTAGAAGAACACACCTACACTCTTGACATATTACTATAACGTTTCTCTTCATTTAACATGATATAACCTTTAGTTAAATACCAAATATAATATTGAACCTGCGATATGGGTGTAACTTTCATCAAATATAAACTAAAATGAGACAACCAAACTACATATCAAACTTTTGCATCAACTATCACATTGATCCGATAATTTATAAACATTATGACTTAATTATATTCCATTAAATAGGAATATTCTCTTAAAACCTGAATGAAACTTGGATTTTAAATATTGTTTAAGTAGCAAATACGAGCATGTGGACCCTGCGTCTCTAAAGTCTAGTCAATGTCCTTAGATCCAAATCAAGGTTTATGTACGAGTAAAACGGCATGTTTTTGTTCAAGAGATACTAAAGAAAGTCAGAAATTGCTAATGACAACCCAGAGCAATATCTACTTTCTGAACGGCAATTTAACTTTATCTTTGTTGTTATCAAATTAGTTAAAACAATTTAAAATAAATGACATCATCTTAATTTCCCTAGATATTATATTGTTTGTTTATTTTATCAAAAACAGCATGTAAAATGTGTATTTACTCGGTTAGTTGGGTGATTTTCAATTAATTTACTGTAATTGTACAGAGATAATTGTTAAATTCGTGTATTTGTTTAATTGAAAGGTATACACCTGTTTTTGTTCTATTGTTTGAATTGTATTATAATGGCCTACAGAAAATTCCAAAATAACAAATAGGCAAATTTGAAATAAGATTTCTGAAGCATTTTACCTATATAGATCCGTGTTATCTTTCTTTTGTGAGCTTTTTCTGTATTATTATCCATCAATTTTATATGGTCCTTGGTTACTATTGCCATGGAAATGAAGGTCGTTTAGTAAAGTACTGAGTTTTCCTGAATTATTACAATTACTCAAGGCAGGTAACTTATCAATAATATAAAGAGTTAATTAATAGTCTCAATTATCAACATAGTAATAACTGTATAATGATGATGAACTTGTTGTTCTAGTCTATATTAACCAGTGAAGCGTGCTATTATTACCTGATGGAATATATTGAAGGTATTTATATTATTCTGTATGTGTAAAGGTAATCAATATAACTAATGGTTACCTAATAGAATTCCTATAGTCTGACTAGTTATTGATGCTGTTCATCTCTCATCTGGCACACCCAAGACTGTCAGGTCACAACGCAGGGCGATGCGGGTCACATGACACACAAGACATCCTACTGCAAGGTTTGTACGTCGAGTCCTGTCCAAATAATAATATTAGATATGAGTGCACAACGAATACATTTCAAGCTACAAGCACATTGAGTATGGCTCAATCAAAAGCAAAAAGCTATCTCATGAACATGCACTAATAGTTAGATTTAGACCCTGGATTGAAACTGTAGAAAACGTTTAGAAATGATATAATAGTAGATATTCATTAGACGTCATTTGTTCATCATAAGACATGACAATACATGACATATCGAAAAACAATCGGCTTTATTTCAGAAAAACACACTGAGTTTTGAATACTATTTACATAATCTTACAGAACTTAAAGAGAATGTAAAGAGGTTTTCTAAAATCTGTATGTGTATAAGGAACACTAAACGATTTGCAGTATTCCAAGTTTTAAATTGGATGTCGGTGCAATTTCACGAAAACGAAGTGTGGTATGCAGTCACTATCGAAGACGAAGCTTGGTATGCAGTCATTATCACAGCAGACCTTATATGATTTTGCGATAATGACGTCACGGCTATACAAGCCCTTTAAATATTCTGTATTATCTTTCAGAAATTTGATAGGCACCCAGAACTATGCTGTCTGATATTAGGAAGCTAGAACTATGCTGTCTGATATTAGGAAGCTAGAACTATGCTGTCTGATATTAGGCAACTAAAACTATGCTGTCTGATATTAGGCAGCTCGAAATATGCTGTCTGATATTAGTCAGCGAGAACTATGGTGTCTGATATAAGGCAGCTAGAACTATGTTGTCTGATATAAGGCAGCTAAAACTATGCTGTCTGATATTTGGATGAAGTTTTTTTATTCAATCTTCTTCATTCTTATTTCTTAAATATTAATTTTAGTTTCTAATCTCCTTATAACATGTACTTTTCCAGATGAAAGCAAATACAAATGTTTCATTAAAGGCGAATCAAAATATATGTGAGTAAAGGCGTGTAAAGCTGTCAAGTCAGAAAAGAAGAGACTCGCTCAGCTTTGATTTCAACCCCATTCTTTATAGTGTAATAATAATAAATGAGATTGGCGATGTCAGAATTGCATACAGTGTCTCTTTAGAACCAGTATTCAAACGCTTTCTATCACCAAATAAACATTCTAAAAAACTTTACTTTCTGTCTCCAGATATTCTGAGAGAATCGACATTTAACATGAATTATTGATGTGATTTAACATCTCTATGGCGGCATTTCTCTTCTGATCTCATCTATTTAACATTTAAATCGTTCGTACAACACAATATTTTATTAGTTTGAACATGCATGATTTCACTTTACTAGTTCTCTAGGTGCTGGTATTTTATTTTTCTAAATGACTGAATGACTTGGTTGTTTGTATTCTATCTACAAAAGGTTTAATTCATTAAAAGATGTATACATTCAATAACGCATACAAAATGAAGTGATATAAAAGATTCACATGCTTATTAGCAAGTGTCTATAGATCGCAATTATAAAAGCATGACATTAAGCATCTTGCGATTTTAATGTTATACTACTTAATGTCACTACATTAAATTGTATGTAATTATGTAATTAAGCATGTATGAGTTATTAATACTTATCGGTCTTTCACTTAATTTGATATAAAGCTAAACTTAATTTTATTATCAAATCAGAATGCTGGATTTAGTTGAGTTTCGAGAGTTTTAGATCTTAACGCAATAAAACCCTGAAATCTCCAGGAAAAAGGAATCTAGCCTCGTCTAATAACTCCATGTCATGAAATCCTTTGATGTTTTCTCACGATTCTATTATAGTGACAGATTGGCAAATTGGAATTATAGAATAAAAGAGAGTTGGAATTTATTTATAGTTTTTATGTGTTGCAAGGTGATTAGGATTACAATAAAATCACCCCGGTGTAAAATAATGTCAGGCAACCCGTAATATCGTTAACCTTGCTCGCCGCTCAGCACTGATCGATTATTCGGATTTCTGATAATAAAATTCAGTCTTTATTAAATGGAAACAATAAAAACAACTTGGGTGACTCAGACATTCGCTGGTTTGTTGTCAGATCTAAATGAAATGAAATAAATGACCTGCTTTTCTGAAATTTGCTGAGTTTTGTTAACTGCTCTGTTCTATAATGATCTAAAATGAATGTTCCAATTTTGCAACTGGCATCGAAAACTATGTACTACTATGCTTGTTTTAAAAGGTACTTGTACCTGGAATAAGCTGACAATACTCTGATCCTTTATGGATCAATACCATAAGCTGTCATGTTGTACTATTTGTCACCGTCTTAGACTTATGGACTCCGATGAGACTGAGCAATTATATTATGCATATTGTACTAATGGACAGAATGTGAGTTATCCTACTTTTTGTATAACATTTTACATCATTATTGTTTAATTTCTTTTGTATATCAATGTTAATCACTACCAGGTGGTAATGCTATTTACTTTGATCAATTAAAACTTCGTACTCAGCATGTGTTTAGCATTGTCCAAAATTCAAACAGTAGCAAAAGCAAACTTGAAAGGAATAATTTATCCAATGCTACATTAATCATAAAAAGCTGTAGTTTAAAATACAACAGTGTCTTTCTGGTCAACTTCACAATAAAGAGTGTATAACTAGCATTAAAAAGTATCACAAAAGGTAGAAGAAATTAATATCACTCGCAGGAATTACTGTATCTTTTGTAGTGTATTGCTGGTATTGTAATAGAAGAATCGAACACAGCCTGGTGTGTTTTATAGACTTTATTGTAAGGATTATCGATTTCTCTGTTGGAATCTGACCTCGTGATCAATTATTCCATAAAGTCAACTCTGTACTTTCTGTAGAACCATTTGGGTTTCCAGTGATGACTATTAAGGATTCCAGTGAATAAATCACTGTCTGTTAACTATTACTAGTACTTGACTACACTACTAATTGGATTGGACCTAGAGAAAATATACATACAAAATTTTAAAATGTATATAAACTTGCATTAGTTACAGACTGCAAATCTATATATTGTCCATTATCAGCCATTAAATTGGTGGGTCTCAAAATTCTGGGAGAGGCCCCAACCAACTTAAGTCCATGGGGTCTCACTCATCTTGTTAAGACACAGGGTAAAAAACATCTCTTTAATGATAGCAAATCATGAAGCCCGAGTAACAACAAACTTCAGATATTTTGGTATAAAATGCTCTATACCACCTTAATCAATGTGCGAAAGTGTATACATATCTATATATCAAGTCCTTTGTAGAAATGGAAACATACGAAATACCTTTCAGAAACAGCAGGTGAATTATTAGCTTTTCATGAATAACATTAAAGCTATAATATCTTTCGGTTTATAGCTCATTAGCCACTTGGTATTGCGATTTGCTTTTCCATATAGAATTTTTAGAAGAAAAAAATATTGCGTTTTATATCATGCTTTATTTCCCCTAATAAAAAGGACCAGCAATGCCCCGTAGTCACATTAAGGGTTTTTATTCACCATTTCATTGTGTGGATTGGTAAATAGACAGTATCCGGAATATCCCCCAAATAGATTTCTGCTGTATGTCATATAAAGCCAATATTTCTTAAATAAAGTTTTTTGACTGTAAACATAAAAGTCAGAATGAACTAATCTTGTCGAAGCAGGAATGAAGAAACCTAAGAAAAACCCAATCTCATATCGTAACAAACTCGCTGAAGGCATTTTACAGTAATAACGTGTTTTCTTCTTCTCCAATTTTCTTAATACATTGTGTAAAAAATAGCTGACTTCGCGACTCTCCTTGTCAGCAATCAGTATAATTGTTTCCGAGCACGACAATAACACGTCAATAATTCCATTTTCTCATGTTTGAACCCAGTGGGGTTGGGGTGAAATATCAAGTTCGTGCTAACCTTGATGAATAGGGTAAAGGAATCAAAGTAATGAAGATCTATAGACTGGATCAATAGGACGTTAACAACAAGAATAAAATCACTTGGAAATATTTCTCTCATCAAAGAGTCCAGGTAATGGTTGGTTAATTCATGGTGTATCTAATTAATCATCTTAAATAATTAACAGAATATACCACCTACAAAATGAAGTGGCCATCTGGATACTAATATTCTGAATTAAACTTACTGCTGGATAAAACAATCGGAAAGCTGACCACAGGACGACTACTTCAAGTACTAGGCTTGATTAAGAATTTTTCTAACCCTGAAGATTTAAACTCTCTACACTTTATCGTCAAACTGTGAGATGAGAGGAATGTTAAAATATATCTAACAATTCTCTATATGTAATAGTTCTCTATAATTCTCTATTCTCTATATATACCTAATACTTCTCTAAATATATCTAATATTTCTATATGTCTACACCATTATCATGGAAATGAAATGAATCCAGTTGATATGTTGTTTACCGGCGGTCTTCGAGAACCACAGCAGAACAACATTCTAAAATTACATGTATGTTATTTAAATCAGTGAGTCTTTTGGTTAATAGATATGTATAAAACCATCGTTAAGCCTACTAATACGTTATTTCACTCTCAACAATTATCATAAATGAAATACAATGTGATCCATTAGAATGTTCAACAATGGAATAAACTTTATCTCTATCATAATGACATCTCCTTTATGTCAAAAAAGACAGAAAAGTAAAACGTAAAACTTTATAAAATGATATCCCAACTTCTTAAAGACGTTATAATAGTCCCAGTTCTATTATATTACCCTTTTGCGTATTATCAATGATTGTATACTACAATATATTTCAATGACCTTGACCTACTTACAAACATGACCTCTCTGGTAAATTAAACTATGAAGGATTTGCTTGAGTAGTCCAATGTAAACGATTTAGTAAATGTGACGACCCAGCAAAATAGATGTTTATTGGGGAAATATTTCTCAAGCGAGAAATGATTTTGATGTTATCTAAATGCTATGTTTTAAGAAATTTGTTACGAAGTTACTTGTAAGACGTGGACCGAATCATATAATGGGGTAACATACATGTAGGTGCGGGTTATTTGTTCGGATATCATGTTTACAATGTGATCCACACTTCAAATGGTATTTTTTATTTTTGAGAAATGCTTTTTCGATTCCCTTTCCTTTGTTAAGGTGCGAATAATTGAGATACCTTCTCTTGTTCACGATAATTCAACGACAGCCAAAGTATCAGTCAATCAGTACCCAAACGTCTAAGATGTCAAATGGCGAAGGCTATTGCTTCTCTTTTGCACTAAAGTAACTAAATATATTTAGCCCAATCTATATAGTATAAGATTAGGTGATAATCTCCATATCCTTTAATAACCATAATCTATATCTTTATCTTATCATATCCTAGTCACACCCTTAAGACAAGTGTTATATCTACATACATATCTCATAGCTGGTACTGAAGTCAATGTGGTCAAAATTTCAATGATATTGAGTGTTTACAAAGCATTCCCTAATATTTCAGTATTGACGATTGATTATGTGAAGATCAGATTAACGATGGTACGGAGGGTAATGTCAAGCGCTGAGGGTGATTTCAGAGGAATTCCTCAAGGCATAAAAAATGCAACAGAGCAGAAAACTCCGAGATACTTGACTAAAATATCAGTTTATCTTTCAACCAAAAATCCAAGTTGTAGTATAATTTATATTGAATATATCTTATATCACTTTATGTATACGTTCAGTTGTCATCACCAACCACAGTTGAATGTCAAATAGTGTCCCAGTCAGTCAATTGTTTCCGCTGTCACGTTGATGTAATATGTATTATTCAAATACAGTTTACTATCGGTTAACCCAATCACTGTCTGTCACTCACTGAAATTAAGCCTCAGGTCAGTCATTGTCATTTAACACTTCATTACCAATCTCATTAACCTTTTTAACCCAGTATAATAGCCACTTCAAATATACTTGGTTGCACACACAAGTTCTAATCCAAATGTTCTATTTCAATAAGAACTTTGTGCTTTTGTATTTGCAAATCTGTTCGTTTCATATTTCTGCAAAGAAGATTTTGCAGAATACTCATGATCACTCTCACTTTCGTGAGACATCCATATTCAAGTATTAGGAAAGGATACTCTAAACTGTCGGACATTAACTATTACTCGAAGCAATGTCGGTTTTCTGTGGTTAAACCCTTCTATATTCATCATTTAATGTCCACTTTGACATAACGATGACCTTGTCCACAGCCCATCTTCTGATATACAGACAATATGAAATCAATATTACTCGAGACAATAAATATAGACAATCTATTTCTAAATTTAAATTATTCTCACCAGGTCAGTATCACATTGTCAAAGTAAAATCTTGAGGACAAATTGTCTAGTAAAAACACCTGATGACAAATTAAATATGTTAAGCCTTTCTGCTCCTTATTCGTTAATAACACGAATGGAATAAGATCTGAAAGTCTTGTATCTCCTTGTGGCCAGGGAGTAAGAGAAATTATGTCATAATATTTCTATAACCCCTGGCGTCAACTGAAAAAGTTTTATGAATGTTCAAGAATGGCCACACAAACAGTGCTGTTTATGACGTGAAAATAACTTTTTACGGACTCACAAAAATAGCAAATAAAATCTAGTTTCCTATAGAAAAACAATTTTTAGCTGACTCAGCATCTAAGCGATCAATATTCCGCTGGTGCCTGGCAAGTCATCGATCGTGGTGGAAAAAATCCTTTTGACCCTTGTCCCTCTCTCTATCCTTAGTTGCTAGTTTAATCACCAATACTACAACATAAATGTAGGTAATAGTACTAGTATTTCTTGAGAATTCGGTCTCTGTAATATATCCTTATAGAGCACCTTATATCACCCTGTGGGTTTGTCATCATAGTATTCGGCCCAGCCATACATATAGATTTAAATCATTTTGCTCATATTTATTGTATTTGGTAAAAAGTAATGGAAATAGGGCCTGTGATGTATGAAAATAAAACTGAGGTAAACATGCGTTAGATATGAACTATAAATAGGCTGTATAGTTGGGTGTTCCCTTGTTATTCTACTTTCATGAATAATTGTGTGGACAAACTGGATTTTTAACACTCTAGACCGGTATATCTTTAATAATATTACTATCAACATTCTTATACTGTCTAACACGTTACTCTGTTCATTTGGTCGTGGTACGAAAAAAAAACAGGCTTTAAAGTCTTTTATTAGACACTCTTATAGTTTTTAGCTGACACATCGTGGTCATTATAAGAGATGAAATTAAGCCTAGTTTACTGTATGAACGTTATTCAAATTATGAATGCAGGTTACCATGACCTCTTACATGACTACTTTTCTTTTATGCTCTCAGCTGTTCATCTATTGTCCATGTTACATTTAAAGGGCTTTAGATATCAGTGTAATCGATTATGATTGCTTGTGCCAATATGGTCTTCGAACTTCGCAGTGTCATATCTCGTCAAACACCGGGTTCAGTCCTTACAGTAAGTGTTTATACACCATCTATAGATCTACCTACAAACCGGTACGAATACTTGTTTAGTTAGTCCACACCTGTTGGTATCTCTGACCCTGGATTATCTTTAAAACAACCCAGTTCAGCCGGTTCTACTCTTTTGTATGGTTCTGAACTTGTTTGTGATGATGATTTCAGAATAACTTTAAAGCATAACGCGATTAGAAAGGCCCCGTCTTCGCAAGTGACACCTTCGCAATGTTTTCTTTGAAGCCTTTATAAACTGTCACACCAAGGTGATGCATGTCGACTTTCGACAACACTTACGTGGTATCAAAATTGGTTCCGTTCGGGAGGGAAGCCTTAGTCATGAAATCAGAAACGTCTTACAAAATTTTTACATATATGAATAATATTATTCGACACAATTATGTGAATTTTTTCAAGCTAGAGTATATGGTCTATTTGTTATAATTATGTATTATACTGTTACCTATTGTTAAATACATAGATAGTTCGTCGAGAGTAAGTTTTATATGTAGTTTATATTCAATCCAAATTTCTTCAATGGGAATATTTCACCTATATCACAATATATCACCTACTTTTGAATAAAGTCCTTTTCTGTTATCGACTGTTATCAAACGCACGGTATTGTATTATAGAATTTAGGTGAATATCTGTTCAAAAAGGTGAATTCTGGTATCACGGAAGGCAACGGTTTTATTGGATTATACGTCAGTGGATACAGGCAATAAGAGTCATCGACATTAAAACTATGTAATTTATGGCTTTACTGTTTATTGACTCTATTTCAAGGACGTACAATCCAATTGAATTGCTGATGTTACAAATTTCCATACTGCAAGTACAATAAGGATTTTAATCAAGGAAATAATAGCTTTGACAGTGTGACGATATCTGCATATCTATTTATTACTATGTAAGATAATCAATGATATAATGTCCTTTATGGCTAACATGGGATGCTTTAATTATTCATGCTACAGTCCCTGACAAATCATTACTAAACAGGTAACATTCTGTCAGCGTTGCCAGGTTAGAAGGTCAATGTGACACTGCCTCCTGTCAATCAATAGACTAGTTGCAGGAATAATGGAACTCGAGGGATTGAATTATCTACCCCAGCATCAGATGACTCATACAAATGACAGCAATAGAGTTTACCTTAGGTCAACTTGTCTTACAATGTATTTTTTATAAAAAAATAGCTAGATGTAGTGACTGGAGCTTGACTTATGCTGTAGTTATAATATTTGTGTAGAGATTATTCCGTCTTATTCACTGTTCAGTGACATATTACGGATGGACAAAGTACCGGGCACCTGTTTAAAACATCTTTTATCCAGTTTTACATATTCGGTAGTTCTATCTTGGATGTATTCAAGAGATTACATTGGTGTCGGATTTTCTGTAATGGCGGCCATAAAGATCATATGGACACAAAATATACCTCCAAAATGTCAAGATCTAATATCGTTTTGCAAATGCACATCACCAGAGATAGCCTATTTTTTAAAATAATCTTTAGCAAGAGTAACAGATATTACATACCAATTCGGCTGTCAATGTATATTAAACATTAGGGTATTGACTGGCTATTGTCATAATGATTAACTATATTTCGTCACAGGACTTTCTGGCTCATTTAAAAATAGATGCCGGTGCGGAATGACATCTTATGGAAAAGACATGGAGTATTACATATTACCCTTCTGAACTTTAGTGGACATATAAAGACTATTATCTTCATACCATAATCATTGATCAAGTCGAATTTTTTGTCGAAAGAAATAACTAAAATTTTCGATCTGTAATTGTAGGTTATGAAACCCTCGACCTGACAGAGCTGTAGCTGACGTTATTAGGTAGATGAATGTTAGTAGAATGATCTCTTAATAGGCATTAGAAGGTCAATCCTATTAATATAGCCCACACAGTCCGGTGGTGTGAAAATTAGAAGATATGAAACTAAATGCAACACCATAATTATTCTTCGTTTATGAGCACAGTTGTAAATAGGTGCAACTTATAACATATTTCAAGCCAGAAAGTCTTAATTCGACAGTTTTTATTGAGTTAATGACCCATTCAATCTCCGTTTTTTGTCGAGAAATCTATCAAGTGAAATACGACACATCAAAAATAACATTTATAGCTATGTTATTTCTACATGACGAAAGTCAAATTAAGACGTTATCACGTTTCCAACTGGCACAAGATCCCCCCATGGTTAAAACTCCCACCATTTTTCGTTAGACGATTAACCCTTTACCAACATAATAGTAGGCCCTATATCTAAAACAAACGAAATTATTATGTTAATAAATTGGGTCGAATTAAAAAAAATTATATAAAGCCTTAGTATAATGACAGGAAGAGAATGAGAAACTTAACTGACAATTCAGGTCACAATCAAATTTTATTACGATTACTTGGTATTATCGGTATAACTCATTTTTTAAAAGCATAGCATATTGCTGAGGTTAGGGAACCAAACCACTGCGTCAGCAGTACGTAAGTTGTTTTTAATGTGATGTAAATTATTGAAACATTGTGTATTGACATTATATCGTTGTAGATGAGCAACAACACCTACAGTGTAATGTCTGGAACATCGTGCACGTGTACGTTTTATCTACTATGAATTTGGTATATTATTGTACAGACAGTGTAAACTCTAGAAACGTCTTGATCATGAACAATATACCTGTATAATAAAACTATGCAGGAGGTTATATACATATATTAAAATTATCGATTTTAAACTAAAAATAACTGTGTATATTAAATAGGTCAAGTCTAATTTATTCAATATTCTTAATACGTACAGTAGGTATATTGTCACATACAGGCGGGGGAGTTCAGTATTATATATTATTATCGCTTTAAATCACACGATAGAATATGGTGGGGTGTTTTACGTGTTAATATTGGGTCTCATATAATTTGACATACGGAATCCGTCGATTGAGCTGGACAAAACGCACAGAACATTACAAAGTATATCAAATGAAGGGTGGCAAACTCAGGGAAATATATATTATACACAAACATGTTGGAAGGAATGCCATTCCTTTTCAGGGTCTAGACGTTTGGTTTTCAACAGCTGTGCCTATTTCTTCATCCTCTAATATCTGTCCACAGAGAGAAACATAGAGTGTAATCCGGCTTGACTAAGATTCACGAGGTGAGAAGCAATCAGCTGAGTGTCATGTCCAACGCCTAGGGGCTGTGTTATGTCGAATGCCTGTGGGACAATGTCATGACAGTCACCCTGTGGGTCACCGATGTTGTCTTGAAGCTACGGAAACTATAAAGGTCATAGGTCGTAGCTATAATTACGACAATACAGGTATCGTTTTCAAGCTTAAAATGAAACCCAGTCTCGTATTCATATTCAGTGTATCTAGGTCAAATTCTTTAAATAATTTGATTTCATATTCCAATTGTTAGTCGACAAGGTGTGTGAAAGTTTGACAGTGGGATTGTCAATCATATACCTGACAGGCTTTTGACAGAGGGAACAAGAAGATTATTTTCAAGGCTTGTTAATAAAAGAAACAACTATATTTTACAAGGATAACAACTTAGGTTCACAAGTCCGCCGTGACAGGGATCCTTTCTACCAGCTGGACCTTGGCCGAACCTCTTGGCATTGATCTTTCCCGGATTATCCGTACCCATTTACAGCTGTTTGGGCTGGAATTAAGAGTGAAGATGACTTATTCAAGGTCATCGGACTATCACACACCGGATTGCTCGTCGCTCGTTCTGATTCCTAGTTTAGCTTGACTATTGACTAGCTTTTTACAATAACGATATCTTAATGTGGTCAAGTATATCCAGAATTACAAGAACCACAGGTATCGAATGGGGTGGGACAGGACATAACCCCTTAATCAAAATCTTTTATATTGTTCATTATTAAGCTAATGGTCTGTATTGTAAAAAGTTTAAAACTAAATCTTGTAAGGTTTCAACCAGCATGTTGTGACATGTGAAATTTCATGACCTCACTAAAGAGCTTTAACAGATTTAACACTTTAACTTGAGATTAACTCGGGTTTGTATGGTTTAGTTTTGGGTGGGATAATCTAGGATTTAGGTTAGTTAGAAATGAGATTAATGTTGATACTATGTATAAGTCTGTGTTGGGGTCATATTTCATATAGCAATTTTATAAGTAGTGGGCTGTAGTGATTGCAAAATAAATTCTAAAAACTATTTCATCTGTATTTGATAATCGTTACAGTCAATTGTTTTGATATGCAGCAACCAACCGATGTGCACCGTTTCAACACTTAACAGTATTTTTAGAGTGAATGATATAATTGCACACCTGGTTGCAAATTATGCTATTGACGGGCTTCATTGATTGTTTTTTTTTCTTAAGTAAAACACAAACAAATCAATATCATATACAGTCAACATGTTGCATTCTATTGATATATTTAATAAGGGTATGATCAGGAGTCTTTATTTTCAAAAGAAGATCATAAACCCATGTCTTAAAAGACATTAGCTACGTTAATAAACTAAAAAGATGTTTCCTATATGTTTAATGTGCATCAGGGAAAGAGATAGCATCGATGTCCACCCACCAATTCCAATCAGGCGTCTGTGTTTGTTGGAGTAATTTGAATAATGCGAATAAATACTATCAGTGACCAACTTAAAAGCTTCTAAATTGTCAGGTATTTGGATCATTTAAAATGCATGGACTACATAATTATATTTACTATTAACAGTTAAAGGTTTTAAGTTGAACTCTGAGGTTAGGAATATATTACATAGTGTCTTGCGAAAATTATAGTTGAATATGGCTATAAGGAGTGTCTGAGTTACATGTTGAATGAAAAGAGTGGACAATCAAAATTACATGATAAATATCAAGCTTACAACCTGCTATAATAGCATAGTATCCATGATATATATAATGTATATGCTCTAGTTTTATATATTATTATAGTAAGTTATTGATGTTAAAACGTGTGTCATAATATCACCGTATAACAATGTCATGACTTTAAATAAAGATTGCTTGAGAATTCACAATAATGTTTTACTGAAAAATTTAAAGTGGTGTGTTAAATGGAATAGCATTGCTATAGATTCAAGATGCAAGAACAGGGTATTATAGGTATGCAGTGAGCAAATTGACTCACAATTCAACTCTGGGGATCTGTATGCATGTTATTTGTAAATCACGAATACATCATGGCAATAGACAGACGCTCCTGCTGCGGTGTAATGTAAAATCGAATCCATCAGCATGGTAACTGATAAGAGTGTGAGATAATGAGGTTCCAGGGGAGCATGACAAAATTTAAGAACGCTCTGAAGCAAATTAAATACAAAAAATTACTTACTGTCTGGCGAAATCATCCAATTGTTCAGTAATAGTGCTAATCCTTAATTCTAGACGACCTTTCTCCTTATTCACATCATCAATGAGTTTCCTGGCTTCATCCAACTCGGCACCATACATCTGTTTGATGGCACTGGTTTCCTTGCCCCATTTCGACTTCAATTCTTCCAATTCAGATGCCAACTTCTTATTCTGGGCTTCCAAGAATCGAACCTTTTCAATATAGTTAGCAAATCTCTCATTCAGATCTCGCATATCCTGTTTTTCCTTTTCTCGGTGGGATTTCACACTCTTGACGCCGGAGTTGGAGATGTTAGCGAAAGCTGCAGCGGATGGGAGGAAGCCAGAAGACATCTCCACTGTCCTGGTGTATCCCCCAGATGACCTCATTGGAGTTGTGGAACGTTGAACATTGGTTGTTCTTGGTTTGATATCCGATTTGTAGTAAGATGAAGAATGCGGTTCATCGTAACCAGTAGTGGAGGACGAGATCACGGTCCGTTTTTCCGTAACAGATGAATGCGACATGATGACTGTAACTGTTTACAGACTAGTTCCAGGAATGATGCTCCAGAACTTGAATAACTCACTCCCAGCTGTTGTTCAGTCCGTGACAAGACTGACTGAAGGTTTACCGGCGTGTGACAAGCAGTAAGCTACCTGACGATACACTGAATATATTACTCCACAACTACCCACATATTATAATCCCAGCTTTGTCATTGGCCTAATATTGATCACGTGGTACTTAGAACTGTAGTATATCAACCATATACCTATGAATTATAAATTCAACTTTTCTGTATTTATTCTATATATGGTAGACGACTTGAAAGAAAAACACTGACTAACAAACGACTCGCTAAACAAGTTTAACAAGCTAAGATTAGTCGCTTTCGATTCAACCCCTGTTGGGTCAATCGAATACTTGTAGTGGACTACACGAGCAATATAGTAACGCTAAACTGTCGATTTGAAATGAGTGTGTTGCAAATCAACATAAAAAGCCAGAAAATGTAACTAGTTATGTTGGTTTACTGCTAACCAGTTTGCACAAACAAATACTGACTATTTCACTCTCGGCTATAAATGAAATTACTCAAATATTTTACTCGTAATGTTAGATACCCTTCAACAATCTACACATAAATAGGCACAGCTAATATCACTGTCGATGTCACACTACTACTGATGAGATTTTACATGAATGGTTATATGTATTTCATTTATTAATTCAAATCGCAAAGGGGATTTCTTATATTATTAATCTTATCTATATTTAAAGTATAACTATATATATCAAGAGGTTTAACAAATCATTTATAATATTAATGTTTATTCGTTGTTTCACCGTATAATTTTTTGCTCATTTTGTAATTTGCCCTACTTGATAACGAAAAGAGAATACTTATTGAAACATAGCATTATAAATTAACAAAAGTTGGAATCCATAAAGACTTCCTCTGGGTTACAATGTTTAAACATGACAAGATCAAATTAACTCAGTCTAATAGGCGATTATAACGAAATCATTTCTAACTTTGTAAGCGGGGTTTAACTGTAACAATACAAAGAATGATCAAGGTGATATAACAAGATAATAGTTGTACAGGTTGAGGGAATTTGGTGTCAATGGATGTGGAGGAAGAGTACCTCAAGACCAACCCTCTTGTTAGTCTTACAAGAGCTGGGAATTTGTACCTATTCACGGAAAGAACTGGGTGCGTGAGCGAGAACTCAAGTCGACCAATTGAGAGAATTTGATAGATCTTTGGGTTGAAAGTCTGGAATCTGCGACCAACAAGCTCATGTTTTAGATAGGAGCGCTGCACCAGAGTCTTTAAATCATTTTACCTATTTACAAAAGAGTCGTGTTCATGCGGTTAATACAAAAAAAATCAACCAATATCAGAGACAGATTTCAGGTGCTTGAATTTATTTCATGTCAGTTATCACTTATACCTTTTCTTTCATTTTGGTTATTCGCCACTGGTGAAACTAGCATTAGATATTCTTTGACATAAAACTATCATGAAACAGGAGAAAATAAGTCATGTAATCGAAGTGAGTCGGAAGCAGGATCAAGATATCAAGTTTATAACTATCGATATCAAATTGCTCATACACTGGGCAATGGCAGTAATGGTGGACTGGAAATAATATCAATGAAATTTAAATAAAAGTTTATCTCTGCTGATGTCTGCATATCATAAGGCTAAATAATAGAAGTACATGTAATGGCTTTTTGTGTGCAATGGCTAAAATTTTGTAGAGACAGTGTCATTTTACAGCACTTTCTGAGGTAAGTATAAAGCCTATCTAGCACAAAATTTCCAGGTATAAAGAATGATATCTGATTGATTTACAGTAGACAATTTTGACTTTGAAAACGATAGTTACTGTGGAAATTCTGGTTATTAAAGAAAATAAGATACGACAATATATGGCACCACGTCGGTAGTTAGGAGATAGCATGAAAAAGCGGTAGAAACTACACTTTATGAGTAAAAGTAAGATCCTATGATTTCCACAATGTCAAAACGAATTGGTCTTGCAGTTTCTCTCTTAAGAGACCACCTTCATTCAGCGACCGTTTTTGAATATTCCCTTGAGTGGTCTCTGAATGCAGGTTCTACTGTAGTATATATATACTATCACCGAGATCAATCGGATAGTGAGAGGTTGGTAGGAATCACGTTGATGTAAATTGTATTAATATTGACGGTAAAATACAGTTGATTACAGACTTTATTAATCCCTAGATTATTACGTAACACAACAAAACAACTGACAATATTGAACTTAGACAGGAGATCATCTTTTATATTGAATAGACAGAGAGATACCTTGATTAGAACATTGGTAATGTAACCCCTTGAGAGTGCATACATGAAAACATAGAATGATTCATGGAATATATATTTCGACTCCTGGTAAATTTAAAATAAAGACGGTTGGAGTAAAGAAGGAAAGAAACAACTATATTTTACAAGAATAACAACTTCACAAGTCCGCCGCGACAGGGATCCTTTCTACCAGCTGGTCCTTGGCCAAACCTCTTAGCATCGATCTTTCCGTACCCATTTACAGCCGGGTGGACTGAAAAATGAATTGCATCTTATTTTGATCGGTCTATTCCAGAATACCTAGTTAGTCTGATAACTTCTGATCTCATAGCCCAACATGCTTATTTGTAAATTGTACTTTATTACTGTGGGTAATATTATATTTTGTAGTGTACCCAAAAAAGATCACTGTTTGTCTTTGCCTAGTATAACATACAATGAAAAGAGGGGATTCTGTCTGTATTGTTACAGTCTCTGTGTACTACATTTTTAAAATCACAATAAATTTAGATGAATTTAGTTATTATTTTATGGTAAATATAGCCCAATGCTCGGTGTATGTTACAATAATAGTTTGTTATTAGTATGACTATCTTGAGGTATACCATTCACCTGATAAATTGATCGTTACATTTACAACGGCACACAAGCTCCGTGATGATTTGCTTCATTTTCGTGTGAAGACGTATTACAACTGTTCAGATTCCATGTTCTATGTAACGAAGGCCTACAAAAATATATTTTAAATTCCATACCAATGTTTGAAGAAGGTAAACACAGAAATGGGATTATCGTGCTGTGCACAAAACAAACTACATAATTTTAATTGATTATTGATTCCGTACCAAGAAATACAATAAATCTGACAGCAGAAAATGATCACTGGAGTTGTAAAAAAACTGAGTGATAGATATAACGTGCTTCACTGTAAATACATTTCATCATTACTATCATTATTGATCAAGTAGTCCGAAACTTGCTGACTCTGATAGCTATTTGGACAGATATGGCTGGGGGAGAGTCAGAAAAATTAGGCACCAAAAACTTGGGGTTTTCCGCACCTCCGCGGGTGTGGGGATTTAAAACGTAATAACATACCTCGAATCCACCAAACCTCGATATATTTTGAAAGATGGATGTTTTTGTAGTTTAATCATACCATCATTATTCCCGGAAAATCCCAAGTTCTTTGGTGCCTAGTTTTTCTGACCCCCCCCCCCCAGCCAAATCTGTCCAAATAGCTGTCAGAGGCTTGGAATAGAGTCAGCAAGTTTCGGACTATTGATCAATTTGAATTGTATAGCATGTCATTTCGACCTGACGGCTTCTAGAGGTTACAGCTTCAGACTGAAACGCTACTGAAGAACAACAAATAAAAATATAACAGGAATCATTTTGATTTAAATTGATAAATTGTCAGGCTATTTAATAAATAGACTACCCAAATTAATATTGGAAGCATGATTAGATAATGTTGGTCCACCACACTAATAACATCAACATTAAGGTTGCATCATATTCACAAGCAATTACTAACTCCATAATTCTTGTATCGTGGAATGCAGCAATTCGCTTAGATATTACGGCAGGGAATACAGCCCACCAGACCCTCGACAGAAACGTTTTGAAAATTATGTTGAAGCCACTGATTGGCTGTATTGGCTAGTGTACAATCCAATCAAATCGCTGCATTTACAAAATGTATTTGTAAGAAGTTTGTAATATCTTGACATTATGAAGATGAGGTTTTAGAAATGGAAAATGTTGACAGGTATGTAACCTAGTAAAAAGGCTGGGGTTTTCTGAACCTTGTAAACCATCGGAAAATGATCAAAGACTGTCCACGATTCAAATTTTCTTGATGAAAAGTTAAAACATGATTTCAATCCGGTTCCACAACATTTTAAATATAATTAACAAGTCTACATCAAGGGCGTGAGTTTATTTACCTACTGATCTTTTAATAACCAGTTCTGTTGGCGTAAAACTCCAGTGATTAGAGACACTATGAATTTCTGTAGGGTTTATTATCCCAGTCAAACCGAGTCAGCATTCAAGTCTGTCGCCACATAACAAATAGGAGTTTTCGTGCTTTAAATTTCTAATAGTTCGATTTCATCAGTCTTAAAGATTTAAAAAAAAATTGTGGTAACATATTACTACATTCTCTGGACCTTAACTATCTATTTAAAACATTCAAAAACTGACTACCGTACATGTATACAGAAGAGGCGTTTCGACCGAGTCCAGACATCAGAAAACTAGTAAACTGTAGTTCTGTGATTGTCACGTGATCTCTTCCCGCCTTCAACCTAAAGTTATACATGTGGAAGAGGAAAGGTGATACACGGAGTAATATCAGAATAAAAACGTTATCACATATATCTATATTATACTTCATCCCTCTGGATAGAAACTTTAGTTTTTTGTTTATTGTTGAAATTTTTTCGGTTCACAGATCCTTCTTATTCTTGTAGCATATCTTTCTCACATTCCATAGTGGGCTATTGGCACAATCTCTATTCAAATCATTTGTTGTTAGCTTAAATATTTGTCATCATGAATAGTGTGATATTTTAATCATTTCTGTACTATATTATTACAAATGAAGGGAGGCTACAGTCGAATATTATGTATAATCCAGACCACAAAAAATTCTTGTAGGCAATTACAGTGTCGTATAATATGTATTTTAAGTGTATAGCAAGGGACGCAACAAGCTTTTTATTTGACACAACAAATTCATTGTCTGTTATATTAGCAGTGATATCCACGTACCCCGAATGAATTTGTAGCGTTTATTTGATTGTTTATTTAGAACATAATGCATGACACTATTTAGATCCGCCTTATATTGAGGAAAATTGGACGTCTGCAACCTAGATCAGTCGATGTAAAGTAATAATGTTAACTTCCAGTCTGTTCTAAAGCTTTAGAAGGCCTATAATCTGAATTTATGCTCATTGTCAAATTTAGGACCTCAGTTACATCTTTACAATCGGCATGTTAAAAAGCTAATCATGTTAAATGTACATCTCAACTCCCCAATATCTTTAACTGTCACAGCTCTGAGTTTCTCTTTATGTATTTAACTGTCACGTTTGTTTTTGTTGTACGAAACGTAACGGTTACGTTCAAAGGGAAGTAACTCGATTTTTTAAATTTCATTTTTTCTACTCAAAATAATTTTTACTCGGTACCAAATCAAAATTTTTCAACAAATGCTAATTTAAAATTTGAAAAAATGAAATTCCAAAGAATAAAAACAAAATATTTTGATAAAGTATGTACTTTTTCCCCCAAAAAATATATTTGACATTTCTAATAAACCTATTTAACATTTTATTTGTAAATTTTATAGATTTGTTTCTACTTCTATACAATTAGCTTTGCGCAGTGGCGGTACCATAGCCAATGAGGAATTTCCGAGGCGTGGTTATTGCTAGTTGAAAACTATACCCAATACCCCGCACTGACGACTTAATAGTCGGCAGTTGCAATTTATGGAGGCTTCTACGGAAGCAATAATTCAATTAAAAGAGTATCATAAATATCCCCTGAAATGCAGCCTGTGGACGTAAAAACGGTTACGAAATACTTTCATACAGAATACTGATGTCCTGGAAAGTATAATAAATAATTCTCATGTTGAAACTGAAAAAATTTTGCTACAAATTGTTCACAGAAAATTAAAACTATTACTATTATATGCTTCAAATCTTAGATCTAGCGATCAGTCAGATCCAGACTTAAAAATGTCGGTCTCTTGTTCCTTTAAAGTGATACTGTGACTTATTAGAATAAACATAAAATTTAAATGGTCAATATTGGTTTATATTCATCAGTAAACTTACCTGGTGTTGTAAAGTAACGGAATCCCATAAAATCCTGAAAACCCTTAAAGCTTACTAGAAAAACGCTTAATCTTTTTATTAGGCGTTTTTCAATAATAAATTGCATTTTTTTTTGTGGATAATTATTAAGTTCTTTGGATTGTCAGATTATACAAGGTTTATGTTATGTTAGTTATGGCAGCAGGTATATCTACTGATGAAAAATATTGGTATTGAACTTTTTTGCCAGTTTAAAATTTAAAAAAAATTATTTTCATTCAAAGACGCAGTATTCCTTGTAAGACCTTCCCTGAATTTAGTCATTTCGAAACATTTATTTTAAATTTTATAATTCTAATAAGAGTGGTGCAAAATATGTTTAGTTTGTAGACATGTATATCAGAAACTAGACAAAGAAGAATTTTACTTTATTTAATGGGAGATAACCCATGATGAACTGAGCTAATAAAACTGAACCAGGGTAGTTTAATTATTTAAAACATTGACTTCAATCTAATGTTCATTTCCTGTTAGCTTTGCGCAGTGGCGGTACCATAGCCAATGAGGAATTTCCGAGGCGTGGTTATTGCTAGTTGAAAACTATACCCAATACCCCGCACTGATGACTTAATAGTCAGCAGTTGCAATTTATGGAGGCTTCTACGGAAGCAAATATACAAATAAATGAAATAGACCGATCTTGTAGACACCGATGATATAGAATAATGATTTATTCATAAACTCTGAGGCCCTTACCCTTAATAGGGTTAATAAAATCGTAAATTTAGACAATAGATATATTCGCACAATATTTGGAGAAAAAGAAAAAATATAATTACATTTACATACACTGTATATAATTATACCATTTATTGATATATATGAACAAGTGTTGAACCTTACGCAGAAGAATTTACGTATGAAATTTGGTTCAGGTCGAACAACTATAAGCTTTATACGTAAATAAGAAATTATGCAAATAATTTTCAGCGGTATTAAGCTCGATAAATAGGCGAATTTATTCTGATAAATGACATAATAATTATTATAAAAAGCGTACTCAATGAAGATAAATAATAAAACTGAGTTTTTTTTATTTTGAAAAAAGTACTGTAGTATGTTATCTGGGTCATCGAGCTGTAAATAGTAACACTCGCTTGCTTGTACATTATTTTGCAGTCCCAGTGAATGTGGGATTACGCAGAGTACACTGTATACGGTATGTATTCACATATAAATATTTCATATGTTCCATGTATTGAACACTATTTTAACATTGGAAGTATTTTGTTATATTATATATTATAATATACTCAGTCCATATGAAAACGCACCACTCACGACATCTGGAATTAACTCCACGGGTTGATATGTGAAGTATATACTTGTGATGCTTTTGAGATAATGAATGATTTAAGGAGACATGTAAACATCATTAAATTTTATTCAAGATAATGTTAATGCGCGAGCGAGACTTAACTGGTGTAGGGGTCTAACAGGAAAGTCAATAACGGGCGTGACCGCCATTTGTGTTTTCCGAATGTTGTCCATCCGAGGGATAGCATTCCACTCCTGAACAAGGGCAACCTCAAGTTTCCGAATGTTGTCCATCTGGCGTCGACGTGAAAGACGTCGTCCAATTTCATCCCATAAGTGCTCGATAAGGAAGAGGTCGGGTGACAGAGCTGGCCACTGAAGCAGCTGTGCAAGGTACTGCATGGACACCCTTGCAGAGTGTGCCCTAGCGTTGTCCTGTTGAAACGTGTGAACATCGTGGTTTCGGTGACGATCCGTCAATATGGGGCCGAAATAAGGACGTCGTGCGAGCAGGCCTGCAGCTCGCAGACGTTTCCTTACGGTGATGGGGTGAATGAATCCACGTCGTCCTTGGACATGAGCAGCCGTTCTAGTCGCTGGTAGTGTTCGGCCTCTGACATGATCCAGTACGATCTGACGGTCCTGACATGCCATTGTCACAAGTTAAATTGACCCGGGCTCGCATTTTGAAGCATGGTCCGGACGTTCCCGTTCAGAAGGGATGAGTCGGCAATCATTGATGTTGCGCAAGTGTCAGTAGTTGACAATTTTATCCCGGATGCTCCCAGTTTTAAAGCAAGTGGCCATGGAACTTTCGTTCAGGGGATGTAGTGCAAAATGTGCGGTTTTCGAAAAATGTCTACGTTAAGTAAAATGAAATTCTCATTCTTGCACCATGCTTAAAGGTAAAGGTTCATCAGATTAAATTCATTTTTTCAGTGGTGTTGTGTGCAAAATGTAGACGTTTTAGACGAAACGTGCATTTTACTTGGAAGTTAAGAATGAAATTGATCGCAATTCACTTCACGGCATTCGGGTATTTTATGAGGACTTATTATCGAGCTTTTTCTTAAAGTGGAAATTGAGCCCACAGTGCTTTTTAAGTAACGTTCAGATACGGCATTTTTAACTCCTTCAGGAATTAACGGCTGATCTCATTATAAAACTAGAGCCCAAAACCTTTATTGACGGAGTAAATTTTATGTAGGAAAGACCTCTCAAGAAGCTTTGGAGCGGCTTTTTAAATAGGGGAAATTTTAGGGGGCAAACGCCTTTTTGAAGGGTTTTTAATTCTTTGTAAAAACCTTTAATTTAATTTCAGGTCCGTACAATAAAGGGACATTTCTGTTATATTTCCATTATAAACCTATGAAAAGGAAATAATTTTGATTGTTGACCCCGGGATTTTATCGCGGAATGACCTCTCAAGAAGCTTAAAGTCAGGAGCGGCTTTGATAATGCATAGGGGAATTTGGGGTTAAACTTGCTGTAGACAGGTTTTTATTCTGTTGTAAAAACCTTTAACCTCTAATAAAATATATCAGGTCTAACTTGTACAATAAAGAAACAGAACGTACATTTTCAGTGTTTATTTTTATTTTTATTGTAATTATGTAAAATAGAAAAAGGAAATGGAAAATTTGACGGTTTATAAGTTCGATAATGACCTCGGTCGCGTGTTTACTGGGATATAGAAAAATCTTGAGCTCGAAGTCGAGCCTCCGCCTTCGGGTTTTTACACGGCTCGACTTCTCTCTGGCGGTTTTTCTATATCCAAGTAAACACTTGACCTCGAGTCATTATCTTATACATAACGTTCGATCAAAGGCAAATTAGGTCAAACTCACTGCAGGGACAAAATGATCGAAACTGGTGATATTATAGGACTCGAAATGCCTGACCCATTTTCCGACATGGACGTCAACTTACAAATCCTTCCAAAATCAGATGAATTCATCCTCAAATTGTTGCACTGTCCTCTCTGAGATGTTTCTTTGCTCATCTCTCGTTATTTGAGAAAGCCCCAATTTTTCCAAAAATGCTTCCTCTGGAGATTTTTCCATATAATCATGATCATGACATACGGCAGGAATATTCGCAGGGGGGGGGGGGAAACAAATTGGGAACAGGCAAGCAACCAACATTCCTATAATTCAAAATTACATTACGGAAATGATGCTGATTCTGAACTGTGTTTTGAAAAGAAGCAGGACGCGGATCAAAATTGATCAAAAATTCCTCATCTTTCATTTTCTTATAACCTAATTTCAAATTCTTAGCTTTGATGGATGAACCCTGGTGACGCTTAGCTTGATGGAAAGTTTGTAGTTGTTGGGTGCAGGTGTACTCTATTAATATTTCTGAATTATTACAAAAAACATGAAGTGCATATAGCAAAGCAATCACATGTTTACAATGTGCTTCGCGTCCCATACCACCACAATCACATTGACATTCCTGCACACAACCATGAATGTCCACTGAGATATCCAGGTGGTATTTTACTGATTTCCTCATCTCAGCTCTGCATTGACTTTTAAAAAATGTTAGACCATCTTCCTGGACAGTTTTGATGAAACACAAAAAGCGCTCTCTGGCAAGGTTTACACTTTGATTTTTTCCATGTCTATATGAGGGATGGTCATTCATGTATATCTTTGTAACTTGATTCCATGGGCACAAACATATTAAATTCAACCATGTTGTCTTCTATCTTCTTACCAAAAGTTTCTTTCATAAGATTGGAGTCTGAAAATAATGAATGAATAATGAATGATATTGGTATAAAGAAGGCAGTTAACAAGGTTAAAAAAACTGTATTCACAAACAAATAAGTCCTCAATTATAGTATATTGTTATATTATATACAATAGAGTATATTATCATGTGAATATTTTAAAAAGTCTATCAAATCCCTACTCTTGAAATAGAAAAAAATAAACAACAGTTAGTCATAATAATAAACGGATCCAAAACTGACCAAATAAGTTTGGTTTGAATCAAAGTCAGTAAAAAACGACAATAAATCAAAATCGAAAATAAAAAATCGTCAGGAATTATCTATATTAAGACGATATGTTAACAACATAAACAATATTATTAATTGTATTTATTGTTTTTTGTTACCGAATTCCACACTTCCTTTGTCTCGCAAAATTCATTATTCCGCTCTAGAACGATTTAAACTTTCGTTTTAGCGAGAATGAAGAACCTGTTTCTGCTAGGCGTGAGTTGCAATCATTACGACAACTCGAAACTAAATCCCTTTCCGAGTGTGCTCAACGTGTCCAAACGTTGGCCATGGATGGCTATACGGACGCTAGTAGTAAAACAAGAAACCAAATAGCTATCGAATGGTTTCTCTATGGATGCAAGGGGAAGGACGCTGCTCAAAAAGCTATGGGAAAAGATCCAAATTCAGTTCAAGGCGCTTTAAAATACACGGGACTATTCTTGGCCACACAAAAAAGATTATTTGACTCTAAACAATTTACACATCCTAAAAACTTCTGTTAAAAACAAAAGTGACGTTCCTTTTGATAAAAATAATTCTAAAGACAACCACTACAACTAGAAATACACGGAGTTCAATAACATTTTCCCAATTACTCTGAACAGAACTGTTCTAGATACGAGGGTCGTACTTGGACAAATCGTAATCGATAAGACAGAAAGGAACGGGATCGTGAACCGTCTCGACGTAATAACGACAGACGTTCCTATAAGTATGATAGAGACTAACAAGTAATAATAATAATAACGATATTTATATTGCGCAACAATTCAATCCTCTTGGAAAATTCTCAGCCTGACTCGAGACTAAATCGTAGACGGGGAAGTAGAAATATTGACTCTTCCTCGCTTTGTGACACGACACAGAAAATGCACAGAACACCGGTTCAGTTCCATGATCAGAAATTACTTGGACATCATTCAGCCGTCCTCATGCAATATTTTCCCAGTGCACCTGTTTTAGTACGAAAAAGAAAGACGGTTGTTACGATGGTGCATCGATTTTAGAGTGTTGAATGATATAACGGTTAAGGATAGATTTCCTTTACCAAATATTCAAGATTGCTTACAATCATTGCAGTGGACATGTTTATATTCAACATGATATGGCTTCTGGGTATTACCACATTGAGATTGAACCTTCGAACCGAAATAATTTATAACTAGATGAGGTTTATACGCACATCTCCGCATGGGTTTCGGCTTATGTAATGCACGTGCAACATTTCAAAGATCAATGAGTTTAGTTTTACGAGGTATAACAAGACACGATGTTTTAGTATATCTAGACGACACTGTAATCTAAGGAAAATCTGTTAAAGATAGCTTAACTAATTTGGAAGAGGTGTTTAAACATTTTCGTCAGTTTGGTCTAAAATTCAAACCCAAGAAGCCTGAATTACTTAAATGCATGGTAGTCTTTCTAGGTCGCTCAGTTAGCTTAGATGGTATTTCGATTGATCCTAAAAAAATAATAAAAGCGATGACAGAATGGTCAGATCCTACTGATAAATCTAAATGACTTTAATTTTTAGCTCGATGGCTGGAAGAGTTGTATCAGTACGACATGGTGATTCTTCATAGGTCAGGTAACAAATATATCAATGCTGATGAGTTATCGCGCTGGATGACCCTTTATCTAATTGTGACAAAATTTTAATGCGCACGCAATTCGAGATGGCGACTAAATGATTGAAATTCTTGAAAAAAACTTTGACGCAACCACAGGCGTGACATGAATGGTGAAAGGGGATAAGATGGTATGACCGAACCACAAAAACATCCATCTTTTCAAACATATCGAGGTTTAGTGGATTCGAGGTATGTAAATACGCTTAAAACCCCACACCCGCGAAGGTGCGGAAAATCCCAAGTTTTCGGCGCCTAGTTTTTCTGTTTCACCCCCAGCAATATAGTGTTGAAACGGTTAATCAGTTAACCGATTTCGGGTAGGATGTCACGGGTAACCGGGTCTGATTTGAGATTATCGGTTAACCGTCAATTTTATTAGGAGTGGAAAGAGAGCTTTTTTAAACAGAAATTTCCTCTTTTCTTTAGTAAATAAACATCTAAAAACTGTGTTGTTTTAGTTGATTGAATAATTGAGATGAGATATCGTCATGAGGTATGTCTTATCAAAACGCGTGTTGTTAGTGGTCAAGACTATCAAGTCTTTTTTATTTTCATATGCGGACAATTAATAACTTTGTCTGGATGATTGCGTGTATGTTGTCGTGTGCACCCGACACCGTTATGTTAATTAGGTTAACCAATACGTCAATAAGCAGTGTGGAACCAATCATTATTAGACCACGCCCACACATTCATAGAGTCTTGTGCAAAAGTTTTTCAAAATGTCTTCAAAAAGTGGTGTTTGGGATTACTTCCAAAAAGAAACGGAATCGGATAAAGCCAAATGTGATCTTTGTGGAAGTCAGCTTTCTTACAGAGGAGGTTCAACTTCTGTTCTACGGAACCATTTGTTACGAGGTATTAAAATCATTTTATAGAAATCATAATATTGTTTTTTATTAACTCTTCTCTGATTGGCCGTTTGTTTCTACTTACCTGTCAATCAACTTCAAGCTTATCAATATTCATGAGAATTAAATACAGATTCATGAAAACATGCGCTACAATGATGAGATGACACAACTGGAAACATTTATTACTTTGATCGGTCCCTTTGATCTGCTCGAAACTGTAGCAATGATTGATACTGGCGCCATTCGTCTGTCCAAGTCTATCACCTGGGCTTGTTATCTTAATATGTCTGCTTCGATGAGTTGTTGATTTTTTAGGACAATTACTGGGGAACTGGTCCAAATTAGGTCAAATATCTGATACAGTACTTATTGCAGTTCAGTTTACGCTGTTACCGGTATAATAAAAACAGGTATAAAAACGTGTTAATTAACCGGGATTAACCGGGTAACAAACGGTTAGTGCCGAAAATTACCCGGTTCGTAAAAATCACTAACCGTTTCAACACTACAGCAATATCTGTCCAAATAGCTATCAGAGGCTGGGAATAGAGTCAGCAAGTTTCGGATTAGGTGGGTGTCCGTATTGTACTAGAGCTCATAACTAATGGGAGCGTTTCTGCGAAGAAGTTGACTACGTCATTCCTCTCGCATCGTGCAAAGTGATTTCAGGCTTACGAGACTGGCTGGAAACTACAATGTTCGGCCGAAGGCATTAAGTTAATTATTGATTAGTTAGACACTTGTCCTAGAGAGTCTGATCTGTATGTCTGTAGTCAACCAACAGAATCACTTTGGTTTAATTGAAGTCAGTTATTTTTCGAAAATGGTGAACATGTACTTAACATAACTAACTAAGACGAACTTCATTCCAATTTGAAGAGACAGACGCTTTTAAAACGTTAATTGTACCACAAATAACAAAAATTCTGAGTTCTGATTGGTCGAAATACATGGGGTTTAATAGCAATTTGACATCATGTCTTTGCAATTTGGCGTATTAATTTCAGCGAACTAGTTACAAATCTTGTTAATGATAAAAAGGATGTCTTCTTTTTCATTCGGTAGCGCACGTGTAGTTTGTTGTTATGTGCGTCATACTGCATCTAACGTCATAAAAACCGAATAGCCCATGTCTAAATTATCCATAAAAAAGAGTCCGTGAACAAAAGAATCACAATTGGCGGTACAATTCCGATAAACGACTTTCTGTTTTGGATTTAGAGGGGGTTTATTCGATATTTAACCATGCTTGAATATACCATTAGAGACCCTCGACCGCAAGCGGTCTCGGGATCTAATGATTCAAGCATGGTTAAATATCGAATAAACCCCCTCTAAATCTAAAACAGAAAGTGTTTATCTTCTAATTATATAACCAAAATAAAATGGCGTGTCGTAAGCCAAAAGCATCTTTAAGAAGTTACCATTACGGATATACCATGCGTTTGCACATAGATATTCTTGGACCTTCCATGACTAGTAATGAAGGAAATATTAGAACAATTTACAAAATGTTTAAAGATTATTCCTTAACTAGAGCAGTATACGGAAAACGTCGCGCATAATTTGTTAATGGAGTTTGCACATTGGGTTTCCCGCTCCAAATTCACTAACTAAAGGTACTAACTTTGATAGCAATCTCTTTAAGTTTACTCTGACGGCAAAAGTCATAATTGGGACGATAATCTCGCTCTAATTTCCATGGCTTTACATTCCGTAGAAAATCAACAAACTGGCTTTACTCCAAAAATGATGATGCTTGGACGCGAAGTTTTCCAAATCTTTGGATCTCCTATAAGGTTCTTCGGATGCTATTTAAAACAAAAACAAAATTAAAACTACAAAGTCATTAATAACAGATTACTAGTAGTTTGTTTAAGAAACGCGACAGCCTTCTCATAAAGATAAGGTTACAAAGATCTGGTTACGCAAACAGCTGAAACAAAGAACTAGCATGGTAGTCCTGCGATCTTATAGGTTTGAGATACCTGCATTCAATAAGAACATGTTTCACTCTCAGGCGAATCTTCCGATGTGCAAATCTGTCAAAAATGAGGATAGTTTGATGTTTCGGATTTTAGAGGCTGGAATGTGATCAGAATGTCTGGAGCTACTTCCTAAACGATAAAATAAACCAAGGTTTAATGAAGGCTGTAAGATTGCACTAAAAGAACGTAATCGTGCTTTACGACTTCTTGAACATCCTCCTTCTGAAAACAACATGGCCTCTTTTCGCATTGCACGGGTTAAGGCGAACTATCCGCAAAGCAAAGAGGTCATCATTGCTGGAGTACATGTAAAGGATCATCAGTCGCACGTCTTTAAAATCTGTCTGGGACAGTTTTTCTTAGGATCAAAGATAGGGCAGATACATTATCTGTGAACCATCTAGAAGTAGATGGCTCAACGCTCGCCACACTCCCAGATATTGCCAATTCGTTAGAAAGTCATTTTTCTTTTCATTCATCCTCAAACTTTTCCTCTGATGCTTTTCAGTGAGTTCGGGAAGAGAGAAAAAGATTAAATTTTACATCCAAAAAATGAGGAATATCACACAGAAGAATTTACTATATCTGAATTAAAGTTTTCTTTAAACTAGGCCCATGATACAGTTACTGGGCCTGACGATATTCATTATCAGATCCTCAAACATTTTCCTTACCCGACACTAAAAAAAAAACTACTTTTTTAATTTTTAAAGTTTAAGCATGTTCCAAAAACAATTTTATTTCGATTGATCTGAAAACCTACCACCGTGCAGATATCTTATGCATGTGAAAATGGTCCTGGATTATTATTTTTTACAATCCACGGTATTATTTCACCTTTGATGTAAACGACGATTATTTCATGTATTAACCTGTGGACGAATATATCGGAAAGAGTTAGATATAGACCACAAATCCCTCAGTTGACATTCGAAAAAAAAGTCTCGGGAAAGCCCTCGACATTATTTCGAATATTATCCTCGTATCGGTCTATAACTTATACTTAAACTAATGTAACAATACTAAGTTGCAATTTCAGTCAGATATAATTATAATAATCGTAAATGGGTCAGGGGAATAAAGTCCTAGTTTTCTAGTTGGTGTAATGATATTTACAGTTCAGACATTCGGAATACATGCTGAAATAGTTAGTAATACAAACCAGCCAATAATGCCCTATCCTTTATTAACAACAGTGTATATCATTACCTGTACTTGTGTGACCTAATTTTTAACCACGTTTCCACAGAATGAAACATGTCGGCCTACCATGCGTTATTTTCTATCTAAAAGAATACCATAACTTTCTAGTTGGGCTTCGTTTTATAGTGCTATGGGCCTTTGTTTTATAGTTGGGTCTTCGTTTTCTAGTTGTGTCTTCGTTTTATAGTCCTATTGGTCTTCGTTTTCTAGTTGGGTCTTCGTCTTCCCATGGGTCTTCGTTTTTTAGTTGGGTCTTCGTTTTATAGAATCTTAGGTCTTTGGTCTTCTCAATTCCAATGCTCACACCAAGCTTCATCTAAATCCATTGAAAGTTGTATCTTCTATTGTGCACGTAATAAAATTTTTACGCAATTTTACTTCGTCAAGGGCAATAACCGTTCATCAAACAATCGACAACTTAACCGCCATCTACAACAAATCTTGACGGATTGACGGACCGACAGGCAGACAGACAGACCGACGGAAAGGGGCGACGACAATATACGATATATTCATGCAGGCGAATAAAAATGGTATATATAGTGGATCATGAAAACTGTTGAACGGATTTAATCAAGTAAACACCAAAGTGATATATTTTATGTACTCATTTCTGTTAAATTACAGAGCCTTTATAAAGCCAGGCTAGTTTCAACTGCTTAACAATTATTATATTGTTTTTCGTGCATCATTGATAATAATAAAAATATTGCACTGAAAGGTGACTGTCAACCAATATAATATACAGTTATAATACTTTCTGATTCAGTAAACTGATAATTGATTTGTTATTTTCGCTGATATATTGTTGGAATTCAATTATTGTCTGCTCAACTTGAACAGTTTTATGAATATTTTCTATTTAATGCTCAATTAACATGAAATAAATTGATATTCACTCATATACACATTTCACACATTAAAGTTTCAATTTCGGTAACGAAAAGTCTAATTGTAAACACTGTAGAAACCGAGAAGAGGGATTCCAAGTGGTTATTGCCTTACACATTGTTTCGAAACTTTAAGTTTATGGTTATATTCCAACACAGTTTCTCCTGCATTCAAACTCGGAAGATTTGTAATTCTATTGACAAAATCAGTCGTGTCCTGTAGGCTTCCGAGTTCCTTCGGATGTCAGTTTTATTTCTTATGACGTATCTTCTATGTGTGACGTAGTTTTTATTATAAACCAAAATTTAAACGGACACGACGATTAGAAACCAGAATTTAAACAGACACAACGATTAGAAACCAAAATTTAAACAGACACGACGATAAAATACCAAGATTTAAACAGACACGACGATTAGAAACCAAGATTTAAACAGAAATGAAATGTATTAAAGTGCACCAGCACCAAAACGGGCTATATAGCACTTGAATACGATTTAAAATAAAAACAAATATTAAAACTAGAAAATCAATACATTAATATACAAATTATCACAGAAACCCCAAAAGGGCAACAAAACAATGCTAAAAACAATATCACAGAATGGTTGTAACCCAAAATGGGCTAAAAACAAAATGGCTAAAAACAAAATAGCAAAAACAAAACTATAACACAAAATATATTTTAAAATTTAAAATACAGATTAGTCTGTTTTAAAAACGCGACAACCTTCTCATAAAGAGAAGGTTGCGCAAACAGATGGAACAAGGATCTAGCATCGTTGCAAAATAAAAGTCCTTATCACCAACTTAAAGTCGGTGTAAGGAAAGGAAAAGGGGGAGACAGGCAGTGACAAAGCAGCCTTAGCCGCCGCATCTGCCTTGTCATTTCCCCGTATGTCCATGTGACTGGGAAGCCAACAAAGGACAATGTCCTTTTTTGGCCCAGAGAGCTTGTAAATATCTCCGATTATTGGGTGCACAAGCTGGATGTTATGAATAGCTTGTAATGCGGACAGAGAATCAGAATAGATAATACATTTTTTTAAGGATGATGACTGATAGAACTCGAGTGCCTGTAAAATGGCAACGAGTTCTGCAGTAAAAATAGAGGCTGCTGGTGGAAGAGATACAGACAGGACATCGGATGGTGTCACTGTTGCAGCTGCCACCTTATCACCATCTTTGGACCCATCTGTATAGAAAGGAGCATAATCCCCATATTTAGCCTTTAATTCAAGAAATTTCGACTTGAAGACGATCGAGCTTGTCTGTGACTTCTTATTGCTTGATAGACTAAAGTCTATCTGAAATGGAGCAATTGACCAAAGTGGAATTGTGGTCATTATGAAGTCCGCAATACTGTCGTGGCTGATACCAGCCGCTGACAAAAGTGGTTGAATGCGGACTCCAAAAGAAGAAATTGCACAAGGCTTTGCCTCGTACAAATGCTCAAAACAAGGACTAAATACGGGGCGGTGAGCCGGATGGTATGGCAAAGATGCTATTTTTAAAGCGTACTGTAGTGAAAGTCTATCACGTCTGTCGTACAATGAGGGTTCGTTAGCCTCGACGTACAGACTTTCAACTGGAGTTGTGCGAAAAGCGCCTAAACTGATTCTAATTCCTTGGTTGTGTATGGTATCAAGCTCATTGAGATAGGATGGACGAGCTGAACCATACACCTGGCACCCATAATCGAGCTTGGATCGGACCAAAGCTCGATATAATCGGAGGAGGACCTTACGGTCAGCTCCCCAGTCAGTGTTGGATAAGACTCTCAGTATGTTGAGAGCTTTCAGCATTTTCTTGAGGATTTTAATGTGTGGACGAAAAGAAAGCTTGCTGTCAAATGTAAGACCAAGAAATTTGAATCAACCCCAAGTCTAAGGCACGATGTGATGGAATTTATCTTGATGGAAAAAAGGGTCACGGATAATATGCTACCCTGAGGTACTCCATTATCCTGAGGAAAAGGATCTGAGAAAATGGAGCCAAGTCGTACCTTAAAGGAAATTGGAGATAAATAATGGCAATCTTCATCGAAGACCGAAGTCAAAGAGATCGCGAAGAATGCCATATCTCCAAGTAGTGTCATATGCCGTCTCCAAATCAAAAAATATGGCTACTAAATGGTGATTTTGGATGAAGGCGTCCCTGACGAACGATTCAAGTCTAACGAGATGATCAAGAGTGCTTCTTTGGGACCGAAATCCACATTGGAGGTAAGTAAGTAGATTGTTGGACTCGAGGTTCCAAACAAGCCTTCTATTGATCATCCGTTCCATGGTTTTACATATGCAGCTGATCAATGCAATAGGGCGATAATTTGTAGGATTCGTAGGATCCTTACCAGGTTTAGGTATGGGAATAATAGTAGCAATCCTCCACGAAGGAGGAAAGACACCGTATCCCAAATCTGGTTAAATATAAGTAAAAGTTTTTTTAATGTAGGGTAAGGAAGATGTTTGAGGATCTGATAATGAATATCGTCAGGCCCAGTAGCTGTATCATGGGCCTGTTTTAAAGAATACTTTAGTTCAGATATAGTAAATTTTTCGTTATAATATTCCTCATTTTGAGATGTAAAATTTAACCTTTTCCTCTCTTCCCGGAGACGGACTCTCTGGAAAGCATCAGAGGAAAAGTTTGAGGATGAATTGAAAGAAAAATTACTTCCTAACGAATTAGCAATATCTGGAAGTGTAGTGAGCGTTGAGCCATCTACTTCTTGATGGTTCACAGATATTGTATCCGTCTTTCCCTTGATCCTACGAATCCTATCCCAGACTGATTTTGAAGACGTACGACTGTTGATCCTAGAAACATACTCCTGCCATGACGACCTCTTTGCCTTGCGGATAGTCCGCCTAGCCTTGGCCCGTGCAATGCGAAAAGAGGCCATGTTGTCATCAGAAGGAGCACGTTCAAGCAATCGTAAAACACGATTACGTTCTTTCAGTGCTGTCTTACAGTCTTCATTAAACCATGGTTTATTGAATCGTTTTGGAGTTGCCGAGGTTTTACGAATCGCCTGACCCGATACATCTTGTAAGATGGTGGTAAATAAGTCCATCGGGTCTTCTGCTTCATCTAGATCATCCTGAGGAAAAGAAGAAATGCAAAGCGCCTCAAAGAGGGGCCAATTAGCTTTAGAGAGTTTCCATCTTTGTGGCCTGTCTACTGGTGAAGGACCATTATTCCGTAGAATAACAGGATAATGATCACTGTGGCAGAGATCGTTATGGACACTCCAAGAAAAATCATGGAACAAAGATGGTGAGCTAATTGTCAGATCTATATGAGAAAAAGTTTCTGTTCTTGAGCAGAAATATGTAGGCGATTCGTCATTAAAGATACACAGATCGTTGTCATATACAAAGTCAGCTATAATTTTCCTCTGCTGTTGTCATCAGGACTACCCCAAAAGGATTGGTGACCATTGAAATCTCCGAGCAAAATGCAAGGAGAAGGAAGCTGGGAAACAACGTCATCCAAATCTCTGGGGTTTAAATTTGAGTTAGGTGGCAAATAGATGGAGCAGAGGGTAATAGGCACGTGGAGTGTAACTCGCACTGCAATTACCTGCAGAGGAGAATTGAGTGTGATTTCGGACTGGGCAATGCTTCTATTGACAATAATAGAAACACCACACGAGACCTTATCATCATCAGTGCCATAATGGTGGTAGGAAACAAAGTGTTTAAATGGCACTAAATATAAATCCGTTGACTTGAGGAATGTCTCTTGGGGACAAATAGCCAACGGATTATATTTTTGAATTAATAGCTGAACTTCATTAAAATTATGACTTAAACCTCGACAATTCCATTGTATTATATTATTTGTTTGATGTATTGTCAGGGTGGTTTAATAGGGTTACGAGGTGTGCGGTAAGGGGGGTCGTGGACTTCCACATCAACCTCCAAAGTCTCTATTTCCATTTCAGAAATAGCAGACTTTAAAATATCCTTACTTCCTTTTTTGGAAGAGGATGAATATTTTTTTGTAGACTTGTCATTAATTTTGGAGACATTGCTAATTGTCGTATCAGATATTACTTTTTTTTAAAGACTCTTTACCAGTCCCTTTGGGTTGTACGTCTTTGGGCTTCACGGCCTTGCTGACATCATCTTTTCTCAGATTCTCAGTCTGAGAAGCCGATGAAGCAGAAACAGAAGCAGATGTTGTAGATTGGCCAGATTGACTTGATGGTATCGCATGGAGTTGAGAAAGCCAGGTTAGATCAGTTTGGCATTCCACAGATCTAGTGGAAGATCTAACCACATTAGCAAATGTCTTACCAGAAGGTGTTGAGGGAGTTTCACCCTCTACAGCCTTCCTTGCTTCGGGATAGGAAACTTTGGTTTCAACTTTTATCTTTTGAATGCGTTTTCCAGTTTCCATTTAGGACAGTCCTTGGAAAAAGCGACATGTTTCCCATCACAGTTACAACAACAAGGAGTATCATTACATTCCTTGCTGTCATGACCGGACTTGCCGCAGCGCGCACATCGAAACGGGCTTTCACAAGTCCGAGTACCATGCCCGAAGCGCTTACAATTGTAACACCTGAGAGGATTTGGTATATACGGTGACACTTTGATGTTTAAATAACCTACTTTGACTTCTGATGGTAAATCAGGTCTATTAAATAAAAGTATGAAAGTATTTGTAGGTATCAATTGGCCGTCACTGCGGATATATATACGATCAACGTCCGTGACTCCAATATCCTTTAGTTCTTCCTTCATTTCTTCTGAAGAACAACCACTAAGTTGTGTCGCACAACACCCTTAGAGGAGTTCAGAGAAAAATGAGGAGTAACAGTGATCGGAATATTAACTAATGATGTTGATTTCATGAGAAGTTCCGAATGTATTTTACGATGGCATTCGAGCAGTAAGGAACCATTTCGAAGTTTCTTGATGGATTTTGGTTCACTCGCTAAGCCAGCTATGCCTTTAGCAATAGCAAATGGCGACAAAGATGCCAAAGATCTTTCAGGGTCACTACTATTAATGACTAAGAACCGAGGCCATGAATCATTAGATAAATTTGAGGATTCAGTCAATTCGGTCTCGTTTAGTCTACGTTTATTGTTTTTTTGTTTTGGATTAAATGTAGCCATGAAAAAGGTTAATCTCCCACAACCCCCGGCCACGACGGACCACGACATCCACGCGGGCTGTGCGCGGAATACCAGCGCTAGCGCCATAGGGGTAATCGGGAGATATACTGAGACAAAAAAAAAATTAATAAAAGTTCTGACTGGGGCATATAAATTCCATGAACCTTTATTTTAATTTTTTTTATCCGATTGACCCAAGCCGCTGCTTCTGAGTCGGTGAAATGAATTGGAGAAAAAAGACAATTTACTTCATGAAAAAGCTCAACACGACAAGCCGATTGACCAGTGTGGGCCACACTGGCCACCCGTCTAGGAATCCCCTGGCCCAAAGTGATGTATTGGGAAGTATGTTACCCTCAACCACCAGGAGTCCATTCAAAACCGACACGGGTCGCACCTCACGGCAAACGAGGAGCCCCAATTCAGTCGCCTTTTACGACACGCAATGGGGGACGGTGGACCTATTCTTAACCCCGGTCCACTGGGGGCTTCACCCAGGTGAAAAGTCAAGTTTAAAATACAAAAGTCAAAATCACTATCACATAAAAAGAAATGCATATTGTAAATTTGGTGGCGTATACCAACCACTGTAAGAATCTTTAATGTTCGAAGTGTGGATATGAATGTTATTCCGCTGATATCAAATTAATTTATGTCTATGAAGCATTGGAAAATATTCATAAAACTTTTACTCTGAGTAAACAATAATTGAATTCTAACAATATATCAGCGAAAATGGAAAATCAGGAAGTATTTTTACTGTTTATTATATAGAATTAGATCAAATTAATTTATGTCTATGAAGCATGGAAAATATTCATAAAACTTTTAATCTGAGTAAACAATAATTGAATTCTAACAATATATCAGCGAAAATGGAAAATCAGGAAGTATTTTTACTGTTTATTATATAGAATTAGAGATGAAGAGATGACTCCCAAGAACCTACCCCTTCGTAGGTAATGAGGCCCGATCATATTTCTGGTTGAACTCTTCAGGGGCAATTGAGCAAAAGTGAAAACCTAATACGGGTTCGCTTTTGGTCAAGTGCGGAGTTGGATTGCAAATGCAGAGGCGACTTAAGTCTGATACGTAGGCCAAATGTCGGGAGAGAAGGCACCTCCGGTCAATTTCGGTAGGGGGAAGTTTGATGCTGAGCCGAGGCGGTTTAGTACGAAATACGGGTTTTAATAGCAAGAATAGAAAGACACGGTGTGCGACCTTAGTGGGATGTTGTTAGCAAGAAGATGAATAAATATTGTTTATAACTTTTTGAATTTAAAATAAATCTGCTTAATTTAAGATTTCGAAAACATTTTTGACTTTAAATCTTTGATATTAAGGTATGAATTATGAATGAGATTCGCAAATTGTCTTAAAAGTAATAATACAATTAAGTTTCTCCACGGCTTATGATCTCTGTAGATCTTAATGGAGTTGACCTGATCGTTGACTTGATCCGGAAGATAACTGTAGTAAATGCTGAAATTACGCTGAAGTTTTAAGTTATAATTAAAAGTCAACCTCAATTTGAACACCAAGAGCATGTCCTGTATTCATCGCTCACCCATGAACCGCAACCATGACGATGGTTAAGATAAGGATTCCTGTGATTGCTTTAATTAAATTTACCCTCTTCACACGAGAAAATGGTGGTCATACACCATAATCAAATAATCTGGTGCTTTGCTGTTAGGAACTATTTAAAGCGTTGAAAATATAGTTGGAACCTTAAACATCAGGTTATTTTTACCTTTTTAGGTTAAGCATACGTCAGACCTAGAAGACAAAGCGGAATTGAACGTTGGCAGATGTGTCTTGTTTTGACGAAAATACAACATCAGTCAGAGTTATTTCTTTTGAAGGATATACCACATAAGATTCTTTCCAAGGAGTGGTTAATGTCTAATAGAATCTATAAAGACCGCCCGATTACATCTGCCTGAGTCAAATACAGGATGGTTTATGCCTCTTCAGAGACTCATTTTCAGTAATTTTTAATAAAAGTTACCCGATCCAGGAGCATTTAACATGTAACTCGAATGTTATATTTTCAATTTAATGTACGTAATGCCCCTATATCGATAGGGGCATTACGTACATTAAGAAAAAGAAAGAAGAAGAAACATCGTTGAAATATAACTAAACTGTACAGTTTCAGTAACATTGTGGTCCACAATAAACACTATGGACAAAGTTATCTTGAAGGATACTGTCTGGGAATCAGTCTTCCCAACTTCTACCCTGTTTACAATTGAAAGTTTCTGTTACCAAAAATGAAACTTGAATATGTGAATAATGGATATGAGTGTATTTAGGTTTTTAGAGTATAAATGGAAAATATTCATCAAACTGTTAACCTTGACAATAATTGAATAACAATATCAGCGCAAATAAAAATCAATTATTATCTTTCCTGAACTAAAACTATTTTTCACTGTTATTTAATTGTTTAGTGACAGATCTTCATTATAGATTCATTGATAGATGCTTAGTCCGAAATTTAAAAACAATATGGATAAATTGATTTTAATTGTATTAAAAAGACCAAATGTAACTCAAACTATCTTGGTTCTTACATTGTCTTTTTTTTATCAAAATCTTATCTTAATATGATTATTAATTTTAATGCTTAAAATGTCATTACAGAGTTGATCTAAATACCAACACATTTTATATATACATTGAAAGATTAAATAATTCCCTTAAACATCCCATTAGTACCTAGACAAATATCCTGATGTTTAATGTATGACTGTAGATAATGATGATAGTGACAGTGATGACCCTGATGTTTAATTAATGACTGTAGATAATGATGATAGTGACAGTGATGACCCTGATGTTTAATGTATGACTGTAGATAATGCTGATAGTGACAGTGATGACCCTGATGTTTAATTAATGACTGTAGATAATGATGATAGTGACAGTGATGACCGTGATGTTTGACTATGCTTTTTTGTGCAAAGCTGAGAGCTGAGATGTCTTTTTTTTTCTTCGATTTTTCCACATCTTACTGCTCTTAAGACTACAGTATTTGCAGCAACTATTCCACTTCCCAAGACCTTCTGTAGTGGCAAAGTTGTTCATGAGTATAAATTGGAACATTTTTGCAAAACTGTATGCCACAGTGCAACATTTGCACAGTTTTTCGGCACTAGAAGGCGCAATTTTAGCCCGATTTTCGTCTGGTTTTCATTTTCAGAATTCGTAGCAGAAATCTTTTTGCCGTATTTCGAAAATCTTACGTTTTTTTTTAATTTTTGTCTGATTGATTTTTTTCATTTTTGTTGTAAAGAGGGACTATAAATCTAAAGAAATGGCAATGTCAAATATTTCGCTCCACTTCTGGTTTACGCGTAAAAAGGGTGCAAACTTCAGATCTCTATTTTCCATTCTACTTCCGGTCTAATTGCCATAGGTTATTGAAACCTCATTGGGCCTCAAGGTTATGTCCGATTTGCAGAATGTTTGATTATTTTGTAAGTTCGTTCGATTGTGAAAAAAACACTTGACGCCGATTTTTGAATTTCGATTTTGCTTTTTTGCAACATCCGGTTGAATTTTTCCAAAGTTTGAAGGTTATATCTCGTGACCTTGACCATTTATAATCTTGACCTTTCACCTCTCATTGACCTTGGCTGTCAGTTGATACTTTGACATTTGAGCTCCGACGTCAACTTCCGGTTTTATAGCTGCCCGAAAACAGCAAAATTCACTTTGGAACTTTGGACTGCTCATGAGCGTGAACTAATTCATTTAGAGGATTATTTTTTTCAGATTCTTAAGGTGCTTTTTGTCCCCTTTCACACCTTGCACACAAAAACCTCATTGCTTTGGACATTTTATCCCTGAAAATCAGCCTGTTTGTTGCAATTTGCGACATTAGCAAAGTCCCACTCTGTGCCACAAGTGGCTCTAGTATTTTTTAAAATTGTTTATGTACTGTTGTTTCATTAATCCAGATTATTTTTAAGAGTAATACCAGGGCTAATGTGAACTTTATTAGAAAAAAAAGAAAGATAAAGAAATACACAATTATGCACTACATAGCAGAGACATACTGTTTGCATGCAGATGAAGGGAGAGTTGTAGCTTACTGTGAACAGCTTTGCTACAACTACATTGAATCATTCCTTATAGACCCATATAGAATTGAGAGAGAGGTTTTCAGACATTCTACTATATAATTGAATGTGCAGTATAACCTAGAATTAGGCCGATTATATTGACCTCGACTACAAGTCATTTGTTCAATGAAGTAGGTCTATTCATTATGTCTCATTATGTCTCCAACTTTACTTGGATTTTTTTTATGTCCGACAAATTTTTCCGTCAGCAAATCAGTAAAATTTTTAATTTAGGATTGCGCCAATACTCTTGGATGGTAATATGTCTGATTTGTAATTTTTTCGGATTATTGTAACCATCACTTTACTAAAGCACTTCATGCACGAATCAACATATTTAATGAGATAATTTTCTATTGAATAAATTATTCCTAGATGTTTCCTATATAAATGTACAACCTTTAATAGTTTCACCAACTATTGATACCAACTTATCGATAGTTTCCTCCCGAAAACATTCTCACAATGATCTTCGGTCAACTTTTTGGCTTGGCCTGTTTGTTACATTGTTTAGGCCTCGGGACAACTGAAGGTTTGTAATTTTTAGTATTTAAGTTATTTTTGTTTTATATTTTGTATATTTCTATAAAAGTTCGTTCAGGACATTTATATATTGTATTCATTAATCACAGTTGTTTCTTATCTTCATTTTAGTGGTTATAATCGTCTTTCACATATATTGTGAACAAAAATATGATTTTCCGTCAACCTACCCAAATTAGAGCAATATGACAGCCTTAATCGATTCGCTTTACCACAATTCCTTATTTCAAGTAATTCGTCTTGTACTACCTATTATTTAAATAAATATTGAATATCATGTACTATGTGATGTCGTACCGATGTACAAGATCGGATACGACCCAGGCTTTTAATAAACTAGAACTAGACATCTTAAAACTTATAGATACTTTCTGTACAGAATTAAGCCTTTAAATAATGTCGGTTTACAACTATATTCCTATTCCAATTTGTCTCTGTAGTGAATATAGCAAAGGGTAAAGAAACAAGTCAAAGCTCAACACATGCCTGGGGAATATCATCATATGCTGTAGATGGTAATACTAATCCAGGTTGGTGGTCGAAATCCTGTTCACATACGGATACTCAGACTGGTCCTACATGGTGGTGTGTTAACTTGAAGTCAATTGAACGATTTCAAACTATTAAGTTGTATAATAGAGACAAACGTAAGTATTTTCTATGAAACCATAACATTAAACTAATTAATGGAAATGAAATGAATGGAGTTCTGCACGTAATGGTTAAATAGAAACGGGCAAACCATGCAGTGTGCAATGTAGGAAATTGTGCCAAGACAGCAGGATAAACCTACCTTTATTTAAAGATTCTTTCAAGGGGATTTAACGTACACAGCCTGTAGCAAACGGGGCCTCGGTTTGTTGTCAGATCCGAACAAAACATTTTTCCATGTCAGTCCTTCAGATCTGCATCACTGACAAGGGGAAATGGACTTCAAAATCTGAAAGATCTTCTCTAACTTACAGGAACATCTATAGCATGTAATTTTAATTTCAATTTTTCTTAATATTTTTTTCCACTTGAAATTTTAGTTCTTAAAATAAAAAATACTTCAGGCGTAATTGAAAATTAAATTTTACATCGATTATTTCTGTAACAAATGAAATGAAATGTATCGAGGTGCACCAGCGACAAAACGGGCTATATAGCATGCGAATACGATTTAAAACAAAACAAAAATTAAAACCAGAAAGTCATTTATACATTACAATAAAAACTAACTAAACAATGCTAAAAGCAATATCACAGAATGGATAATAATCTTCTTAAAGAGAAGGTTGCGCAAATAGCTGAATCAAAGATCTAGCACGGTAGTGCTGCGATCTTATAGGTTTGAGATGCGTGCACTCAATCAGAATGTGTTTCACTGTCAGGCGAACCTGGCAGTGCTCACAGACTGGTTGAGGCTCTCGCTTGAGCAGGTAACAGTTGGTAAGATGAGTATGTCCAAGACGAGAGCGACACAAAACAACTTCATTTCTCCTGTTGGCACAGTAAGAGGATGGCCAGTCCCCCAAAAGAGAGTCTTGATGGCATGAAGTTAGTTTGTATCTGCAGCATTCAATTTTTGCTGCCATCGTTGCAAAATAAAAGTCTTTATCACCGATTTAAAGTCGGTGTAAGGCAAGGAAAAGGGGGAGACAGGCAGTTACAAAGTAGCCTTAGCCGCCTTATTTCTGTACCAAATGGAAAAAATTAACTCTGTGCATGCAATGTGATGGGTAGATCCAAATGCCGTGCTATAAGTTTTTTTCACCGCCCGCTTTGGATGTACGACTGTTGAAGTGTAGAAAATTATCTTTCATAGTATAGGAAAAATAGGAAAATATGTTAATATGTAAAATAATACTTATTTAATATTTTTTCATCGCCCTATTCGATTGTGTAACTGTTGAATTGTAGAAACTAGGCTTTTGATCGACCCCCAAATTTTTTTCTTTTAGATATGTCCAATAGGCTAGCATATTGATATTCTCTATAGGAAAATATCCTAATTTGTTTTGTTTTTTTTAAATTTCAGTTAAGGAAAGATTGAAAGGATTCTCTATAAAACTAAGCAACACTGGAGGATGTGATCAAAGTACATTTGAATCAAGTAAAGTTTGTTACACGGATACGACCTCCACACCACAAGATAGTTACACTGTTGATAAATGTAAAGAAGGACAGTATGTATTTGTTACAGTACCACACCTTTATCTAACTCTTTGTGAAGTTGAAATAAAAGCATTAGAGAACATTGCAGTGGGTAAAGAAACAAGTCAAAGTTCAACACATGGCTGGGGAATATCATCCTATGCTGTAGATGGTAATACTAATCCAGGTTGGTGGTCGAAATCCTGTACACATACTGATACTCAGACTGGTCCTACATGGTGGTGTGTTAACTTGAACTCAGTTGAACGATTTCAAATTATAAAGCTGTATAATAGAGACAAACGTGAGTATTTTACGTGATGAATAAAATGGCTTGAACCATAACATAAAACTAATTAATTGTAAATTTCATCAATTTTAGACTTTTATATGTTTATCATATTAATTCAAAATAATAATACGCCACTTGAAAATTACAAGAAACTCTAAAAAAATCAGCCTTCTTAGACAATTAAGTCTCGTCCAGTGAACTGAAAAGCTGACAATACTGATTTTCAACACAAACTGGTCAATTGTATGATGTGTGTGTGTACAAATTCCTTTTTTATCTGTACCTTTTTTTATCTCAAGGACTGACACATTTATACATTCAAAATGTTTATTTATGATGCAAATCTGAATGTTCTACATCTAATAGATCACGAGATATACATATAATTTTTTTTATTTAAAAATCTTTTGTTATATATCCTTGCAAAAAGCACATAATAAAAATAAAAATATAAAAGAATTAATTCTCTAAATGAATTGGAATGAATGAATGAAATGTATTAAAGTGCATCAGCATCAAAACGGGCTATATAGCATTTGAATACGATTTAAAATAAAAACAAGAATTAAAACTTGAAAATCAATACATTAAAATAAAATATTCACAGAAACCCCAAAAAGGGCAACAAAACAATGCTAAAAACAATATCACAGAAAAGTTGCAACCCGAAATGGGTTAAAAACAAAATAGCAAAAACAAAACTATAACACAAAATGTATTTTAAAATTTAAAATACAGATTAGTTTGTTTTAAAAACCCGACAACCTTCTCAGCGTTAGTGCTGAGATCTTATAGGTTTGAGATGCGTGCACTCAATCAGAATATGTTTCACTGTCAGGCGAACCTGGCAGTGCTCACAGACTGGTTGAGGCTCTCGCTTGAGCAGGTAACAGTTGGTAAGGAGACGAGAGCGACACAAAACAACTTCATTTCTCCTGTTGGCACAATAGGAGGATGGCCAGTCCCCCAAGACAGGTCTGATAGCACGAAGTTTGTCCAATAGGCTAGCATATTGATATTCTCTATAGGAAAATATCCTAATTTGTTTTTTTTTTTAAATTTCAGTCAAGGAAAGATTGAAAGGATTCTCTATAAAACTAAGCAACGCTGGAGGATGTGATCAGAGTACATTTGAATCGAGTCTAGTTTGTTATACGGATAAAACTTCCACACCACAAGATAGTTACTCTGTAAATGAATGTAAAGAAGGACAGTTTATATTTGTTACAGTACCACACCTTTATCTTACTCTCTGTGAAGTACAAATATTACAAGGTGATTTATTACGTTATAAAATCATAAACTATTTATCTATTTGAACATATCTAACTTGAGAAACTGTAAAATCATTATTGAATACTCACATTCAGCAAAGACTGGAATATGAAATGAAATAAGTGAGTTTTACGTCCCATTCTTTTGCATCTAATGGGCTAATGAAGACGGACTACGCCCTACAGGGTGCAATGATTCTGCGCGGTTGAAAAATCAGAAAGTTCCTTTTTGGCCTTTGTCTGTATTGAACCCTGGGTTAGCGAGCGAGCACCACAGATCCCCAGCAAAGACTGGAGAAAGTGAGAACTTTTAAATTTTATGTGAATATAAGCCAGTAAGATATAAATATATTCTGGAATTGAAATTTGTAGTCATATACAGGTATGACCCGATAATATTCATCTATTCACCCCTATACATTCTCTATTCTTTAAATGGATAAAAGCCGTTATAAATCCAAAAAATCAAAATTATAAAGTGAAGTAACTCTAACATATAGATTTTATTCCCAAACAGACTGGAATCGTCGCTTGCTCACTTTTTTGAAAAAAAAAACGAATATATTTTTATTCTCCCTTTTTGAAAATTAATCAAGTGTGGGATACATACTTATTTAACCTACAGTCACTATTAAACACAAATATTAGACGTAGGACGAGTGTATTCTTACGGCTATTATCCCTTTAATTACTAAATTCTAATCTATCTTTCCTTATCCCTCATTGGTACTTCACGTTACAAATGTCCCCACCCTAAAACGCCCCTCCCCTTCCAACTGTATTAATATTTATTTATGACATTTTAGATAAGCACTGTATACCCTCATGTGAGAATCAAGTAAAAACTTCAACTGATGGATTATTTGTTAATGCAAATTTACCGGTGAACACTGAAGCTGAATGTAATGCTAAATGCTCCGCTACTTCTGGTTGTACTCGTGGTATCTTCTTCTTTGGCGAATGTCAACTACTTTTTAACTTTGCACATAAAGCTTCCAATTCTGTTGATGCCTGTAAACACTTTTGTGCTGGAACAGCCGGATGTCAAACTTTTAGACATTCGGGTACTACCTGTATTCTGTATAAGAAACGCTTCGACCAAATTGTAGCGAACCCTCAAGTTTCTGTCTTGGCTTGTATACCTGTCGAAGGAGCAAATTGTTAGTAATTACAAAGAACACCATTGGAAAGCCTTATAAAATATTGATTTTCATATATGAACTGATATACATATATATTCATATAATAAACCTATATCTGTCTGCATTATACCGTGTTACTTTTATCTTCACTTGTCTCAATCATACTGCCTCTAATGTAGAGTCGTTGGCTCCCCAGTCACATGGACATACGGGGGAATGACAAGGAAGATGCGGCGGCTAAGGCTGCTTTGTCACTGCCTGTCTCCCAATTTTCCTTGCCTTACACCGACTTTAAGTCGGTGATAAGGACTTTTATTTTCCAACGATGGCAGCAAAAATGGGATGCTGCAGATACAAACAAACTTCATGCTATCAAAGACGGTAGTGCTGGGATCTTATAGGTTTGAGATGCGTGCACTCAATCAGAATATGTTTCAGTCAGGTGAACCTGGCAGTGCTCACAGACTGGTTGAGGCTCCCGCTTGAGCAAGTAACAGTTGGTAAGGTGAGTATGTCCAAGTCGAGAGCGACACAAAACAACTTCATTTCTCCTGTTGGCACAATAGGAGGATGGCCAGTCCCCCAATACAGGTTTGATAGCATGAAGTTTGTTAGTATATGCAGCATCCCATTTTTGCTGCCATCGTTGCAAAATAAAAGTCCTTATCACCGACTTAAAGTCGGTGTAAGGCAAGGAAAAGGGGGAGACAGGCAGTGACAAAGCAGCCTTAGCCGCCGCATCTGCCTTGTCATTTCCCCGTATGTCCATGTGACTCGGGAGCCAACAAAGGACAATGTCCTTTTTTAGCCCAGAGAGCTTGTAAATATCTCCGATTATTGGGTGCACAAGCTGGATGTTATGAATAGCTTGTAATGCGGACAGAGAATTAGAAAAGATAATACATTTTTTGAATGATGATGAGGACTGAAAGAACTCGAGTGCCTGTAAAATGGCAACGAGTTCTGCAGTTAAAATAGAGGCTGCTGGTGGAAGAGATACAGACAGGACTTCGGATGGTGTCACTGTTGCAGCTGACACCTTATCACCATCCTTGGACCCATCTGTATAGAAAGGAGCATAATCCCCATATTTTTTTTTCCTTCGAAATCTGTTATTACCCAGCAGAACATAGTAATACAAGAGATGGGTTTCTCTCGCTTATTACTTCACATTGACAGTCTACAATATAGACATTTAATATAGTGTAGGTGTTATATAAGTTATCACTATTAATATAGAAAATAGTTATACGAGAGATGGATAGAATATAGTGTAGGTCTTATACAAGTTATTACTATAGAAAATAGTTATACGAGGGATGGATAGAATATAGTGTAGGACTTATACAAGTTATTACTATTAATATAGAAAATAGTAATACGAGAGATGGGTTGCTCTCGCTTATTACTTTACAAAGACAGTTTACAATATACACAAAGAATATATAAGTTAGCACTATTAATATAGATCAGAATATACAATATTGCTATAATAATGTTTTTAATATAATAATAGATATACTGCTTATAATTCTAGAATAAATGGGAGTTATATACATTATTAATAACTATATTCTAGCAACAAGAATATAAAACTGTTCTTTGATAGAGTAACAACTATTAATGTTTCTTAAATAATTAAATAATAATTTCAATCTTGTTCAATAATAATATAAAACTGCTCTTTGATTGAATAATAATAAACAATTATTGTTTCTGAAATAATTAAATCTTATATATTCTAATCTTGTACAATAATAATATAAAACTGTTCTTTGATAGAATAATAATAAACTATTGATGTTTCTGAAATGATTAAATCTTATATATTCTAATCTTGTATAATAATAACATAAAACTGTTCTTTGATAGAATAATAATAAACTATTGATGTTTCTGAAATAATTAAATCTTATATATTCTAATCTTGTATAATAATAATATAAAACTGTTCTTTGATAGAATAATAATGAACTATTGATGTTTCTGAAATAATTCAATCTTATATATTCTAATCTTGTACAATAATAACATAAAACTGTTCTTTGATAGAATAATAATAAACTATTGATGTTTCTGAAATAATTAAATCTTATATATTCTAATCTTGTACAATAATAATATAAAACTGTTCTTTGATAGAATAATAATAAACTATTGATGTTTCTGAAATGATTAAATCTTATATATTCTAATCTTGTACAATAATAACATAAAACTGTTCTTTGATAAAATAATAATAAACTATTGATGTTTCTGAAATAATTAAATCTTATATAATCTAATCTTGTATAATAATAATATAAAACTGCTCTTTGATAGAATAATAATAAACTATTGATGTTTCTGAAATAATTAAATCTTATATATTTTAATCTTATACATTAATAATATAAGACTGCTCTTTGATAGAATAATAATAAACTATTGATGTTTCTGAAATAATTAAATCTTATATATTCTAATCTTGTATAATAATAACATAAAACTGCTCTTTGATAGAATAATAATAAACTATTGATGTTTCTGGACTTATTAAATCTTATATAATCTAATCTTGTACAATAATAATATAAAACTGTTCTTTGATAGAATAATAATAAACTATTGATGTTTCTGAAATAATTAAATCTTATATAATCTAATCTTGTACAATAATAATATAAAACTGTTCTTTGATAGAATAATAATAAACTATTGATGTTTCTGGACTTATTAAATCTTATATATTCTAATCTTGTACAATAATAATATAAAACTGTTCTTTGATAGAATAATAATAAACTATTGATGTTTCTGAAATAATTAAATCTTATATAATCTTATCTTGTATAATAATAATATAAAACTGATCTTTGATAGAATAATAATAAACTATTGATGTTTCTGAAATAATTAAATCTTATATAATCTAATCTTGTACAATAATAATATAAAACTGTTCTTTGATAGAATAATAATAAACTATTGATGTTTCTGAAATAATTAAATCTTATATAATCTAATCTTGTATAATAATAATATAAAACTGTTCTTTGATAGAATAATAATAAACTATTGATGTTTCTGAAATAATTAAATCTTATATAATCTAATCTTGTATAATAATAACATAAAACTGTTCTTTGATAGAATAATAATAAACTATTGATGTTTCTGAAATAATTAAATCGTATATATTTTAATCTTATACATTAATAATATAAGACTGCTCTTTGATGAGTAACAACTATTAATGTTTCTGACATCATATATAATCCAATCTTGTACAACAATGATATAAAAATGTACAATAATAATATAAGACTGTCTCAATAGGATGACAAGCAGACTGAATATGCCTCTGGAACAATCGAATGTTATATATAATGTTGATGTTTACATAACAATAGCACACTAAATTGATATGTGATTATTTTATCTTTCTGGGACTATCTGCTGGGTATAAAAGGGTTTGATAATTTTATATCCAACCCCCGTTTCCCTTTCGGAAATTCACATAGATGTATCTTTTTATCCTCAATTAATCAATTGTGACAATGTTTTCCATCTATCATAAAATTTTTCTTGTTTTAAATCTTTGAAAAATAAAAATTGTTCAAGCTTCATATAATACATGTAAATGATTACAGTTTTAGCTCCTTCAACAGTTGGGGTTACATTTTTACCTTTGGAAGTATAAATATAAAATTTAGTTATTAATAGAATGAGGTTTAATAATATAAGTGGTTGATTAGTAGTATATGTATTTTCACTTGACTCATCTATTACACCTATGATGACATCACTAATAACTAACTTTTTAGTGATATCAAAATCTTTAAGCCATAAAAATAAATCCTTCCAAAGCTTTGAAACAACTGGACATTCACAAAAAAAGTGTTCAATAGTTTCATTTTCGTGATTACAAGATTGGCATGACCCATCTTTTTTTATACCGATTTTAGTTAAGAATGAGTTAGTTCCTAGTATCCTGTGTAGTGTGCGGTATTGCAACCATAATAGCCTTGAGTCAGCAGTACAGCTTTTATTAAGTTTATTCTTTCCCAAGTTTCTTGATCAAATTTAGTGTTTAAAGAGTTATTCCATTTGATTATATATTTTGCTTCTTACACCTAGAACTTCAGTGATAAGTGGTTTAAAATTGAATTTTTGATACAAAGCTTCATAAGAAAGAAAGTTTCCATTCGAGTCAAACAAATCATACACAAATCTAATTCCATGGTTATGCCAATTTCTAAAATATGTTTTATTTTTACCAATCCTAATTAATGAATTATACCAAATTGGTTCAAAAACTATTGATTGACTATTATTTGCCGTGTTTTAATTTTCCATGGAAATAGTGTAGATCTTTAAATACATCTTTCTAAAATGGGTTTGTTTGAGAAGTCTCTAATAGTTTTATGTAATCATCTCCGAACTTGTAAATATCATTAATTGAGTGGGATGATGACGATTCTAATAATTAAACCCACGGCGCATTACTTTCAAGTTTCTTAATCCATTTGATTTTTAAACTCTTAGCAAAAAGGCATAGGTCTGACATTTTAAGTCCACCAATTTTATAGTCTTGAACTATCAGTTTTCTAGAAAATGAATTTGTAAAGTAGTTTTTCAATTTCTTTGATTTTTGCCAATTCTGGGGTTGGTAAACTAATCAGAAGATGTGTCAGTTTTGGAATTATTAAACTTTTAACTACTGTTATCTTTCCAGGCACTGAAAGGTATCTACATGACCATTCTCTAATTAGGCATTTCATAGCACATTTTTTTTGATAATATTTTAATCTTTGTGTAAGAGATTCCCAGCACTGTAAACGGTTCTGGGTTAGTAATAATTTTATAGTTACTTGCATTTAGTGCTTGGGAATTTCGTAAATTTCCAAGAGCAATAATCCCCATATTTAGTCCTTAAAGGGATAATAGGCGTTAGAACAAACATAAAATTTTAAGTTCACTCAAATTTGGACAATAACAGTATATATCCATCAGTGGACTTACCTATACATCAAAATCCCTCTAAAATCCGATAAATCCCCAAAATAAAGTAGTTAATCATAAAACGCTTGAGCCATCCATCAAGCGATTTTCAAATCGTGTAAATATAAAGGGAAGTAACTCTAACATGTGGGTTTTCACGCGTCCTTGACCCCTACTCTTGAATTCCACAATGATGTTTTGGCGTTGATTTACCAGACGCTTTTATTCTCAAACTGAATGGAATCGTCGCTGGCTCACTTTTTTTTTAAATTCCGAATATATTTTTATTGTGGCTTTTTAAAATTTGGTAAAGTGTGGGATGCATACATTATTTAACTAATAGTCAATATTAAACACAAATATAAGCCGTAGGACGAGTATATTCTAACGCCTATTATCCCTTTAATTCAAGAAATTTCGACTTGAAGACGATCGAGCTTGTCTGTGCCTTCTTATTGCCTGATAGACTAAAGTCTATCTGAAATGGAGCAATTGATCAAGGTGGAATGGTGGTCATTATAAAGTACCTCATACTGTCGTGGCTGATACCAGCCGCTGACATAAGGGGTTGAATGCGGACTCCAAAATGGCATACTGCAGTGAAAGTCTGCCACGTCTGTCGTACAATGAGGGTTCGTTAGCCTCGATGTACAGACTTTCAACTGGAGTTGTGCGAAAAGCGCCCAAACTGATTCTAAGTCCTTGGTTGTGTATGGTGTCAAGCTCTTTGAGGTAGGATGGACGAGCTGAACCATACACCTGGCACCCATAATCGAGCTTGGATCGAACCAAAGCTCGATATAATCGGAGGAGGACCTTACGGTCAGCTCCCCAGTCAGTGTTGGATAAGACTCTCAGTATGTTGAGAGCTTTCAGACATTTGTTTTTGAGGATTTTAATGTGTGGACGGAAAGAAAGCTTGCTGTCAAATGTAAGACCAAGAAATTTGAATTCCTGTACAACAGGAACGACAGCATTGTCCAAACGTAGCACTGGGTCAAGGTGCAGACCTCTTTTTTTACAGAAATGCATGCAGACGGTCTTGGATTTCGAGAATCGAAATCCATTGTCAGTTGCCCATTGCTGTACATTGTTTAAGCAAAGCTGCAACTGACGCTCGATCGACTGCATGTTAGTAGAACCTAAACACATCTG